>JAAXOA010000413.1:0-24315 GCA_036561885.1 Salina celebensis
TGATGGATTGTGATTGTTTTCAGTAGGATTTTTTAAGGAAAGTTTACAATTGAATCAGAGTTGTATTCCGTAGTAGGATAAGATTTGCCTATTATCAATTACAGTTACAATTACATACTGGGGTATATTGAGAATTACTGAAAGATAATTAATAAAAATTTCAGCTGAGGATTGGCTTTAATTGAAACTTTCTTCTACTATTTTATTTTTCCTTTATATACAAAACACACAATAAATTAAAACCATTTGCTCTTCATTGCCTTGTATTTTTCAGCGGCTATTAGAATACTATCAGCGATATCATCAGCACTTTTGGTTTGTCCGTAATAGTCGACAAATTCTCCATCGGGGTTCACTAGATATATGATTATTGTATGGTCCACCTGCAAACAACATGATAAACTTTAGAGGAAGTTTTCACTGACTAGTTTACATGATGATTGGATTTGGTGGAATTTCTTACAATGTAATCATCTTCTTCATCCCGAGGTCCTGCACTGAAGTACACCCTATATGCTCTACACGCTTGCTGAATTTGTTCTGTGGATCCAGTCAGACCAATGATTTTTGGGGAAAATTCCTTCACATATTTTGCCACAGCAGCGACAGTGTCTCTTTCAGGGTCGACAGTTATAAACAACGGAATGGTCTTCAAATTAGCAGTTGTCTCTAATTGGATTCAAATACGGAATAGACACATTGGTAAAAAACAATAGGAAACAGCGTAAATGATTTTTTGAAAAATCAACCATACCAGCAAGATCAGAAGCTTTTGCCATCTTTTCCATTTCCTCTGGACAAATGTCTGGACAATGAGTAAAGCCAAAGTATATGAGGACCCATTGACCCAAAAAGTCTTCGCTTTTGCAAGGCTTTCCGTTGTGATCAGTCAATGAAAACCGGCCTCCGATTGCAGCTTTCCCCAGAGCTTTCTTACGTTCTTTTGCAATAGCTAAACGTAACAACGACATAAAGTTGACAGTTAGATCCAGAATCAAAACCTGATTGATATTTCAAATCGTTAATGTGTTTCACCTAGTTCCTTTTCATGTCTCAAGTACATCATGAAGCCCAGCATAAGTCCCCCTACGGCAGTAGCAAGTCCAACACTTCTCCAGGAAATTGGACTGGTCCTTTCAGATTTTTTCTTCTTTGACGGTGGCATCTGGGGAGGGATTGGACTAGGTTGAGCTTGAGGCTGCGCACTGTAAAACTGTCAAACATAAAAATTCAAACCCGATCTCGTCTTTTTCATAAGATTGGAAGATTGGAATCCGTCTATCCATCATACCTTCATGCTTCCTAAACTCGGTAAATGACTAACTCCTCCAGTTATATTCATTGCAGGACTACGACACAGACATTGATACGTTGTAATTGAAATTGGAGCAATCACCCGACTGCTTAAAGCCCTGGCGACCTGATAATACCCATGACTAGATTTGCCGATAACCTGGTTTAGGTTAAACACTTTCCAAACTGACGCCATTTTTCCTCCCAGCCGTAAAATCGCTTTGTCCAGTCAAGCTACTAATTGCCTATTATGATTATTTCACCAACAAATCATAATTCACGGAAAACCAGCCCTTAAACCGTTTAATTTAAAACTTTTAGTCAAAACTAACTTTCTTGAGAAACTCGGAAGAATTTTCTGAGGATAAACAAAAGTCACGAGCTTTCTGGGAGCCCGCACTGTTTACAAAACACCATCGGGGAAAGATGAGACAACATTTCGAATGTATTTTAAGGCTGTGTAAACGTGGAACATATGGTTGTAATCTCAACCGAACAGATGATAAACTAATGACAACATGACAAGTGATCGCTCCTCGCTAAGAGTTTTCTTATCCAACACAAACAAACAACTTTCTCAAACAAGTAACTAATTAGAATTTTGTGAAGTTTTAAGTTGTTGTGGCCAGTAAACTAACTGAACTAACTCAAAAGCCACCAAAAACAAGAGAAGTAGACGCACATAAAACAGTGAAAAGGTTTAAAATGATTCCACGTTAAAACATTTGAAGAAACTTTGGTGTCGACGTCGTTTCAGAAGCTTCTGAAGAATTTTATTTTGAATACCAGTTTATTACTCCATAACAGTCACAATGAGTAGGTTAAAACCTTCAAGTAGTAGTGTAGAAATTGAAATGGACAGTAGTGACACTGCCTCTTTAATTGGGCCCAGCAGTGCCTCAAGTGAATTGGAACAATATCTTCTAGAACAAAAACGATCACAAAACAACAACGTGTTTGGAAGTTACTTTTCCAGTGTTGGAACCAGTTTAGGAAAATACATCCCAAAACGTGCTGGAGGCACTGGAAATATCGAGGATGACATTGCAGTTAGATTTGGAAATATGTTTCGGTCAGGAACAAGTTCAGCAAATGGGAATGCAGACAGCTCTGGAGTTTCAAACGGAACAAGTTCGTCTTCCTGTTGCACTCTGGTGAGTTACTTTTTGATTTAGCTGCACTCTTATTGCATTATTAAATGAACTCCTAGCTTAACGTTTACGTTGACGGTTTTTTTGGTTTCCAGTCCAGGAAAGAGCGGATAACAGGATTTTTTGTACTTCTCGGCATGGGCCTGTTGTTCTTTACCCTCTCCAGCTTTTATCTTCCTGTTTTACTTATAGCTGCCCGGAAGTATCAGCATATTTTTCACGCTTGGAAGTGTATTCTCTTTCTCCAGGTTATTGTCTTTGTATTTTATTGAATTACTGTTCAACTACGTAATGTTGTTGTAAACTTTGTAATATTTTCGATGTTTCGTAGCTTATCAATGCTCTGGGGATTTACTGCTTTCATACGCCACCTCTTCAGCACAGAACGCCTCCCTTTTACTGGGATGTACTTTGGCTCGCTATTTGCTACTTTGTACTTTGCTATCGGAATCCAAAGCACTATACTTACCGTCATTGGAATCGTTTTCCAAATTATATCATTACTTTCCTTCGTCGTCTCATATCTCCCTGGAGGAATTTCTGGACTGAAATATCTGGGAAGTTTTATTACGTCATCAGTGGGCCGAAGTTTGCCTATTTAACTTGTTGATAAAGTTGAATTTTTATATAACATACAGAAAATTCTTAACTTATGTGACAAAAATTTACAAATCAGCCTATTTACCTCTGTAATCAGAATATTAATTAGTTTTTAAATACTTTCGTACGTACGTTGATGTAAGACTGAAGTCGTATCAGTTTAAAAACGCTGTGGAATAAACTTTGTTCCGTGTTTGAAGCAATGACTGAATTTTTAATTTGCTGTTTTGACGCGTTTGTCTTTTTTATAACTTTCATTCAAACTACAATGTTAAAATACATTCATGTAAAAAGTCATGGAATTGATTCCTGGATTCCTCTATCTAACTATAATTTGGAAAGAGAGACAAATGTTCACCTTATTGCCATGGTATCTGAAATGTTCCAGTGCTCATGGCTATAGACGATTTTAAACCAATCTCCTATCTCCTGGCTTAGTTTATGAGCAAAGTTGTCATGGCATTATGCTGTATAATGGATGAAGGAATTTTTTATTCAAAATCCCAATACAAAATTCTTTTGATACCGAAACACTTTTAATCCGCGTGTTGAAGCGGGGAATATTGACATAATATGTTTTATCTATCCTGTGCTAAGGTACCCAAGGTTCTCAGACTCATTTTTCATGCTAAGGGCTTCCAAATAGGTTCGGCTGGAGTTTCCGGTGGTGGCATGTGTCTTATCACCTAAACACAAATTGCATATATATTGCATATATTTAGCAAAAAGACATTGGTTTTCTCCTACACAGAAATTAAGTAAGCACTTTTGGATCATACCTTGGCCGGATTTCCGCCTAGAACCACATTATCAGGAAATGATTTTGTAACAACTGCTCCTGCACCGACAACAACGTTATTTCCTAAAGTAACCTGTATCATAATTGCACACGTTTCGATGAGAATCATTGGAAAGATACATAATGCTGATGGAATTTCATGCAATAATTACTTCTAACTTACACCAGGGCATATAATGCAGCCTCCTCCAAGCCAGCAATTGTTTCCAACTTTTATAGGGCCAGCTAATTCGAAGTAATTTTTGGAGTCTGCGAATATTCTAAAAGCTGCATTCACCGGATGGGTTGCTGTATACACCTCAACCCTAGGTGCCAACATGCAGTCATCCCCAAATTCTATTAAAGCTGAGTCCAAGAAGCAACAATCAAAGTTTGCGTAGAAATTGTTTCCAACTTTCAAGTTGCATCCATAATCTACTCGGAACGTTGGCTCGATAAAAATATTTTTGCCTTTACAAGACGGATGGAGGAGCTCGTCTAGAATCTCTCGGCGGCCTTTGTCATCTTCGAAGTGGGTTGAATTAAAGCGTTGGACCAGTCCCCGGCAACGCACTCGTTTTGCAGTAAGCTCTTCCACGATTGGCCTGAAATATTAAATTTCATCAGTTTCCACGTAGACTTTACACTTTGGATAAGACAATTTGATTTATAAACATGTACCGATGTGGAAATCCTTGCATCATTTTCTCTTCCTCTGTGAGATGTTCATATTCCTTTCGGTCGGGAAGGGGTGGAAATGGTTTCACCGGGGGTAAATTGTTAGCCATTGCGAAATTTTGGTTCAGTGTTTTACTATTTTCTTTTTAAGTCTTTATAGAAGCTCAGAAATTTTGCTGTATCCTATAAACATGCACTGCGTCAAGAAAGTGCCTGTGACGAGATTACGGCTTGTATTCTCGTATGCGTTATAATTCTACTATGATTACTTAAGAATCACAGGCAAAAGCACACAGTAAATGAAGGATGATTTGTGTGTAAAATCATCCAGTGCCAGCACACATAGTAACAATATTTCAGCTCTCTACATGTTCCAGGCTGACCTTGTAAATTCCCTAGCAGAATTTTCTATATTTATAGCAGTTTGTGAGGGATATAGAATGAAATGAAATCAATGGCGATACCAATTACACCACTGCAGATCAGAGCTCTTCTGCTGTCAGCTATGGAAGATGTTGTGTCATCAAAATCATTGGTATAATAATTTCTGGAGTAAATTTAACATTGTGCTATTTGTGGTGGACTCCGTGATTGATGTTAATTAAAGAATTATTCAATCTTGCTTGAATTGCAAATGGAAATGTTTATTGAAATCATCACAGAACAGATAGATGTGTTTTTAACTAGCTGTGAGGCATACAGCGAATAACTCTGGCTGGATTTCCAACGACCACGCAGTTGTCAGGCACGTCTTTGGTCACCACGGAGCCCTGAATCAAACAATTACAAATGAAAACATTTTTTTCGCATTGACAACCCTAGACCTAGAAGATGTTACACTTACTGCTCCAACTACAACATTGTTTCCTATAGTAATTCCAGGATTCACAACAGCCATCCCTCCAAACCAACAGTTATTCCCAATTTTAATAGGGAACGCGGTTTCAAGATAGTTATCATTAGCTTGTCGATAACCAGCATCAAGTGGATGCGTTGCTGCGTACAATTGAACATTCGGTCCAAAAATGCAATTGTCACCAATCTCAATTTTTGCACAATCCAAGAACACACAGTTATAGCTCGCCTTAAAGTTGTCTCCAATTGTTATATGAATCCCGTGGTCAACTCGGAAATCAGGCTCGATCTCAATTTTGTTGTCTTTACACGCAGGGCTCAGCAGTTCCTTGAGAAGCTCACGTTTAGCTTGTGGATCATCGTCAGGCATGGCGTTATATTTTCTTTGTAAATATTCTTGCAATTCTTCTTATTGCCATAATTTCTTCGTCAAAAGGGCTATATGGAAAGCCGCCGATCATCCTCTCCCTCTGAGAAAGATGCTCGTATAAAGACTTGTCTGGTATTGTTGGCATTGGTGTCACCGCAGGAACTGACAACGTCTTCCGCTCCATTTTTAAAGCACAATTTAGGTAAATGTTGCTGCTATAAAATTTGAAATCTTAGTTTGTAAGGTATGCAGCAGCGATCCAACTGTGGTGTCTACAGCGAAATGTGAAACATGTGCTGATGGAAGCGTTAGCGAGTACGCTGTCATAAGCTGATACGGAGAGGATCGCTTGTTCCAGTCAAACAAGCTTTTCGTAGTCGTGTTGCAAAAATGAAAAAACAATGTTTTTGACAAAATGGTTTATGAAAAGCTGACAGTCAAGATGCGTTATTATCTCAATTACTCAATTACTTTACTTATCATCACATTCAATCTATTTTACAGTAGATCGCGATTATGAAACAGGCTCCGAAATTTCCTACACGTATATTCCAATGACAATACACTTAAAATTATGAAACAGTTTAGCAAAATTAAAATGATATATAATACTTTTTATTTATTTTGTTTTATTTAACATCAGCCATTTATCAAAGAGAATTTAGACCAAATCATATTTAATTTTTTCTGTTGCGTTTTTGGTCACAGTTTCACGTGGGGGCATGTGACGAATAACTTTTGCTGGATTTCCAGCAACGACACAGTTGTCAGGTACATCTTTTGTAACAACAGATCCCTGCAATAAAAAATCCAAAAATCCAATCAAAAAATGCATGAAAAAACAATAACCACTAGAAAATTTAGTTACTTACAGCTCCTATGACCACATTGTTTCCAATAGTCACTCCCGGCAACACAATTGACATTCCTCCAAACCAACAGTTGTCTCCCACTTTGATAGGGTGTGCCAACTCATAGTAATCCTTGTTCCCTTGCCGACCCGCAGCATCAATCGGGTGTGTAGCAGTGTACAACTGTACATTAGGAGCCATTAGGCAGTTATCACCAATTTCAATTTTGGCACAGTCCAACAAAATACAATTGTAGTTTGCTTGGAAGTTATCACCCAGAATAATGTTTTCTCCATAGTCAACTCGGAGAGTCGGCTCAATATAAATGTTGTGGTCTTTACAGTCAGGGTGGAAGAGTTGTCGTAATGCTTCTCGCTTCGCTTCCGCTGCATCCTCAGGTAGCTCGTTAAAAGTGCGTAGATTTTTGCGAGCCCTTTGTCTTATTGCCTTCAGCTCGTCATCATAAGGACTGTATGGAAATCCATCCGATCATCCGCTCCCTTTCGGTCAAATGTTTGTATAGTGAAATGTCCGGCTTTGGGGGAAACGGTGTCACCGCAGGAACTGCTAATATACGCCTTTCTTCAGTCATTTTTCCAGGGATAAGTTTAAACGTACGAAATTGGTTGATAGTGGTTTTGATGGAATGTGTTTCATACAGATGTCTGGATTCGTCTAGCCGGTGCTGTGTTTTCCAGCAGAGTCGCTTACATGACTGGCAATGGCAATGTAAGCGTCATATGCATTATGCTCCATACAACATGAACGTGACCATGTACTATAATGCCACGTTACTTTTGCACACAATGGAATCATTGACAGGAATGAGTGCAAACACTTCATATTTCAAATGATAAAATTGGTATTAACACTGATCTATAAAAGGCGACACCTTTTTACCCTTTGATTCCAATCCAATTTGTCATGTACTTCAATTCATCAAATATTTTGTGGATCTTAGTTGAAATATGGGGACATTTTGGTAAAACCAATTTTAATCAAGAAATCAACAAAAATACCCGGACCGTAATAAAAATTTTGTGTATAAAGCGACGGACCACTATAGTTTAGGTATTTATAAAGCAGGTATCGCTGCATAATAATCTTTAAAATTATTGTGTCTGTTTCAAAATAAAAATGGACAAGAACAAAGATACCTATATGTGATGATAGCGATGTTTCCGTTCTTCTGTATTTTGAAATAAAGTACTCGTTGATTAAAACAAAACGCTGTTTTTCGTAATTTATCAATTTATTTTTGAAACATACATATTTAAATACACACTTTACAAACATTTGATGTATCCATTAAACATAACAAACAGTTTAAAAAAATTTTAATCATAAGAACACAGCGAAACTGTTATGCTTATTGACATTGATAAGTATTTGGTATAAAGTATGTGATTTTTAAAAACTGAGTTGATTAATCATATTGTCATTTTTCCAATCATTCGTCTCAAAAACACCTCAACCTATCACAAATCGTTTAAAATATAAAAACAGACCCATTTAAAGTCAAGCGAGGATTAAAGATTTATAAACACTTTACCTTAATCTAGATACTACATAGAGTCATTCATGAAAAAGGAAATTGTCCATGAAAGACAACACACAAATTACTCTGTCATTTCTTTCACCTACAACTTGGAGACTATGTGAGCCAAAAAGATAAACGGTGCGCATAATTATTTTAGCAACAACAACATCCACAAACGGTCTACTTTTTCCTAGTGGCAAAAATATAACTTTTTCAATAGTTTTGAATAGTGTCAGAAGGAAACATCTATTAAGACTACACATGACCAACAAACAGGCTATATTTTAATGGGTTGGACAGTTTATCTGAGTCTTTAACGTTCCTCATGGAATAAAAAGCCCTGTCCTGATATAGTTTTCATTTTAGTTTTTGATATAATCCATAAAATTTTCCAGTTTTTTCCCAAGAGATCATTAAAAATAGCTTGTATTCCTACTCTATTTCCATTTATCTACCGAAACAAACATGTTTACTGGCTAAATCAAACAATTTTGGTAGTTTTTTAATTTTTTTATACACTCCTCCATGAAAGATCGGATTTTTATGCTCGATTATGTTTGTTTACTTGTTTACCTTGCATAACATCCAAATATTTGCTGCAAATTTAAAACACTACTAGCTCAAAGCTACCTTTTTTGTAACAAACGTCTACGTTTTATATAACGGCTACTACAACAGAAACAGTTCATTCCATCTGCTTTTTTATTTTAAACAGTTCAAGATAATTTCTTGTGTGTTCCATACGGTTTTCTCATATTGCCCCATGAATGTACAGTAATAGTTTTGGCAAGATTTCATTATCCTATTACAATTAAGTTTAAACTTTACATTAAAATTAAACATTGAATTTTATATCCACACAAGACAGGTTTTGAAACACACAAGAAGATTGTATAAAAACATTTTAGTGCAAAAAAGGAATGGCAATGTCAAAGTTAACTGGAGTTACGAAAAACAGCGTTAATACAACAAAGGAACAAAAGTTCCATGAAGGCATTGTACAAATTTAGTGTCAAACTCCGCCCTGGCCAACTCTTGGAATGTTTTGCTATCCAAAATAGCTAAATAATCGGGTTTGTTGACGTCCCCAGCGCTGACTGGAATCAAAACAACGCCATCATCTTCGTCTGTGTTGATGTCTGGCTTTGGAATAAAGGTGGGCTCGCCACAGTACTCGCTCCGTGATCCGGTCTTGTACAGGACAACTTTTCCAGTTTCGGTGTCCACTTTACAAGCCTTCGATTAAAAACAATATTTTAAAATATCATCGTTTATAAATAATGAATCGTTTATAAAAACAAAAATATAGGATTACTTACCGCGTTTTTATAATAGCCTGAGTCATAAGTCCCTGATGCATAAAAGTAGCGATGGTGTCGTCCTAAATATCTGGGATTGATGGAGGGCAGCTCTAGGCCAGGCTCTCCCAAGAGTTGTGGCTTCAGTGCTATGGCGTCCCCTTTCCTGATCGCAGATCCTTCAAATTNATAGCCTGAGTCATAAGTCCCTGATGCATAAAAGTAGCGATGGTGTCGTCCTAAATATCTGGGATTGATGGAGGGCAGCTCTAGGCCAGGCTCTCCCAAGAGTTGTGGCTTCAGTGCTATGGCGTCCCCTTTCCTGATCGCAGATCCTTCAAATTCGGGTATTGTGATAAGATTCTCGTCTTCATTTATGTCCTGAAAGAATTCAAAAATGTAACCTCATGTTGTGTTAAGCTTGGAAAGATGGATGATGTCTGATGTCACTTACCACTACAAATTTAATCAATGGGATTACAAATCGATAAGTTTGTGATGGATCATTGCAAGGGAATTCATTCTGACGTAGTTGATTCATGTCGAATTTGTCTGTAAACATTAATTTCAAAAAAGTTAACTTGTTGATATTGATCTTTAGAAGCATATTATTTCGATTTAATTTTACCTAAAATTGATGCACTTGGGTAGCCCACAATGTCAAGAACGATCTACAAATTCAAAACATGTCCATGATCAGTCAAGACACTTAGATAACGTTGTATAAAACCATAATCGGTTATATGCATGACATTTGGACTTTCTTTCGATGCCCCACAAAGTGTAAAAAGTGTACGATTATAGCCTTTCAAAGAGGTGTATTGCAGTTTATTGCTGAATTCCGTAAATCTTCCATTTTTACGATAACCCCACAGAGTATATGGGACCTGGTCAAACTGATTGAAATTCTAGCCGCCAATTGTATAACGAATTATCCTTTAAGCTTGCAATAACCATAAATCCATCTCATGTGGATAACCGAAACACGTTCATTGCTCAACGGTCAAAACTTTGTCAAGTGAGTGTCGACTGTCAGAAAATATCCTTTTAACTAGAACATAAAACATAACTAGGTTTCCTATCGTATAACTTTAATCAATATAATATGTATATGAAATCCACGTCCGCACGTTTCGCACTACAACTTTATTTCTTTAAACCAAAAAGTTTACCAAGTTGACATTGTTTCATGAACATTTCTGACAATATTTCTCCCTATGAAGCACGCATCTTTATGAGACTATCCATTAGAACTTATTAATTACACTTACAAAATAAGTAATTAAATATAGCTAGCAATACTGATATTTTTTGTACCCTTTGATATTCTTCTGCCTTCTAATATGCTAGCGTTTTTCCTACATAATAATAGTCGTTAATGATTTGTAAGTATCACTAATTAGCGTCCATGTTTTTTTTGTCTTCCGAATCCACCCCTACGGCTACAAGAAGATTTCAAAGTTTGAAATAAAAAGCACAAAACAAAACCTTAAGTGTTTGATAGTTCAGAATGGGCGATCATGGATTATGCAATTTGACTCTTGATGTTTTACAAGCCAGAGGTGTAGTGAAATGACGGAATTAAATGCAATAAAATTCATTAGTTTATCGTTTTCGTTAAATGCTTGTGGTTCTTAGATAAAAATTAATTTTTCCAAAACAACATTCATACCGAGTGTTTCTTTGTAATCCTATACATATTAAATACGTGTTTCTTGTTAAAATTCCTTGTAATGCAACAAGAACAAGAGGTCATTTTTGATTAAACTTCTTTCATCTAACGCTCTCCATTTCCTGTTAGTTTTCGAAGTAGTACGTGGTCGGCAAAGTAATTGTTCTCGTCATAAGCGTGCCAACATGAATGACCTGACAAGTTGAGTTCCACAGTGGGACTCTTAAAATCACTACCTGAAACTTTGAAATTCGTCTTTTACTTACGAATCAAACTTGTCTTGTTTGGTCATGAAAAGTCGTGCTACTTTAATAATAACTAAATGCCCACAATCTGTTTAACTTTTGATTGGGGTGAGAAAAGTGTCAAGATCATATTTTTTGTAGGGTAACATAAACAAGCTGCACACGTTATCAATTATAGTTTTATTACATAAACAATCACGTAGACAGGCCTTGTTAAAATATCCACCTATTTAAAAAAATATATACTAAAAATTATCAAGTCAGTTTAACTATCAACGATATGAAATTTCCAGTGCTTGTATTTTGTTCAACAGTTCCATGTATATTGCACATACAAAACAGGACATGGAATAGTACATAATATGGAATTGTAGCCAAAATCTAGTAGAATCCATCCAAAAACTAGAGTATCAGGACCTCCATGTTTTCTAAATCACACCTCTCTGAAGGACCGATCTATTTCTCCGCTGCAATACAAAATTGATGAAAAAGGTCAAATCATTTTGTAATTCTAATACTTTCTGATTTCCTCTGGGTGTTTTACCATTTTCCTGTTTCTTTCTTCAAATATATTAAATTTCTCCAGCACAGTTATCGGGAGTAAACTTATCAATGTCCACATACCTGTTCGCTGTTACAAATAGTAAAACTGCAATCCAGCTTCAGTTGAGCCTGAGCCAAATATTTTCTTTTGTCACGTAGTTTTTCACTCTCTTTGTATTCCAAGCCGGTTCAAACTTAATACACTGGAGACAGTTTTGGTGAGTTCAAACAATTTTCTTTTTTGAACAAGGGAAAAATTGTCGATATGAAATGAGCTCCCTATTTCCAATATTGTAAACATTTTTATTGCAATAAAAACTTTTTCTTTGCAAAATTGTCAAAAGTCTCCTTTTATAAAGATGGAGCTTATGTATACGTTTTTAATTACATGCCTCCAAAAACTTTAGAAGCAGCCCTTTCCTTGTCATCTTCAACTTACTGACTTGCTGACTGTATTTTTAACGGGCATGTCATACCCATTCTGATTATGCCCTTTTTTAAAAAGAACCTTGAAGTTCTCAAGATATTTTTACAGAGTTATCTGTTTAGCCACCTTCTCTCTGGCTCAAGTCAAACAACCTCGTGACAAGGCTAATATTGTTATTTGAAACTACAGAAGCAAACAACTTTTACTCATAAACTGTCAAATTTGTATTCAAAACCTATATAAAAATGGTTTCACTAACCTTCATCCTGAATACCAGGTGAATCAATACCAATTGAGAAAATACATCTATTTTCTAAATGATTCAATAAGAGTGATTAAATCATTTGAAGGCTTTCCACAGTTCATTTGTTGGAAACAGAAAGGAATAAATTTGAATAGAGCCAAAACTCATCGGAGCTTTTTTTGCCAGTGCATCAAGGTCACATGCATAGCACTTAATTGTACGAAAAATCACCACTATTTTGTTTATTCACTCCACTAAGTGTTCATACATATATTTAGTAATCCACAGGGTGCAATCATCTTCAATGACCCTTACCTCAAAAACCATATTGCACTTGAAAATGCAGTGTTAATGAGTAAAAATCAAGTTAATTTGCATACTTATGCACAACACAGTGTATACAAGCTTGTATAACAAAATTATGCGTTTTTAATTTTTGTACGACAATTCTAATTAAGAAAATTTTTGTTTGAGGGTATTTTTGAAGAAAACTTGTTTGTCGGCTAGACTCGTTGATTAGTATAGTTAATTACATGTAAAAACATGTAATTCAATCATAAATCGTTATTTTTTGACTTGTCAGCCTCAACTTTTATGCAAACTAAGGCAATGCTGCCAATGCTTTTAATTGAATTTCTAATGTGCTATTTACCATCATATTTGTGTTCATAATCATATTTTTCTCTAAAATTATCTTTCTTTTACTTGTTCACACAAAAAATTGTTATATACAAAGTAAAGTGATAGTTAAGTGATCCTCTTTGTTATTTGGCATGTCCACACGTAATAGATCATGGCAATCGTGATACTTTATGAGTGGTGATTACCATTATCTATTGTTTAATGAACTAGGATCATCGATTATTCTAGAAAAAATTACGGCGATCGTGTAATTATCAATACTAAAGTTCACCTTTTTTCTCTACTTCTACTGCAGGCCACCAACAGATTATAGGCATTAATAACAATTAAACTTAAACATGATTATGAAGCACTCCCATGAAATTCCAGTTTAAAAATAATTCTTTTTTGTAGACAATGCCATACACTAACTCATATTTTTTGACAATGAACTTTATAGGGAAAAAAGCTCCTATTCGGAAACAATTTTTAATATAGTTTGGAACAAGTTTACCTTAAAATTCTTTATGAAAATTACGATTGTTTTTTAACTTTGAAAGGAAATTATAGGCATGAGTCACCAGTCAAATATTACTACTATTACCTATTTTACCTCAACGAAAACCTATTTATACGTGACAAAGACCTAAACATCTATATTAAGAGGACAGTTTCGGGCCAAACCCTTCAAATATGTACATAGCTCTGTATAAAAATTACAATCATAATTCATAAATAGAAAAATATCGTGAACTAACTAATCAGCATAATCATGACCGAACAGAAGCACTAAAAACGCACGCTGTTGGCCACACTAAATAAAATAACAAAAAAACATCATCATAACAAACAGCAGGTAATAATGTGTGCATTAAAACATCATAAAAAAAAACTTTTGAAAAACATTATAGTAAAAAAATGTGAATGTTCGTCCGCTATTGTAACAAAACACGACATGCTTCATTGCTTGTACTAGATGAAGATGATTTCAAATGTGAGAGGCGAGATGGACAGCGCAGGACTTAATATGGAATAAAAGTTTTTATATGAGTACTGCATCGCCACCCCCACATATATTACTGCTACTATTTCATACTTTTAATATTTTTTTTTATGATTAAGCGCAAAAATAGCTGTGTTAAAAGCTTGGTTCCTTACTTGCCTACACTGTAAGATTTTTGATCCCTTTTCATATTACTTAAAGGAAGAGGATTCCGCTGCTTATTACCAGTGACGATCCTCATTATGTCATGATGGTAAACTAATCAATGTTATATGAAAAATACAAAATAAAAATAGGATTGCAATGGTCTCTTTGCGAAAAAAATTTCATACAAAAGCCCCAACTCATTTTAGTTTCAATTATCAATCCTTTTTTGCATCTTCTCGGGTGAACAACAATTGACAAAAAAATATAGTGCCAAAAGCTTCATAGGAAACATTTCTTCAAAAATTGCATTTTAAAAATGTTCAAATACGTAAGTTCAAAATCGCACATCTTTTCATATGAAATTTGTTTGCAAAAAGTGATACCAGTGTGAGTGCAAAGTGTTATGGTGGCGCTGGACAATTTTGCGCATAAGAAAAATATGTATTAGTGCAAAAAGTATAATATAAATTTCTCCTTTTTATGACCGTCTTCGCTTTATATCTTTGTGCAGATCGTCTTCGCTGCCTTCATCGGCTTGGCTTTAGCCCGTCCCCAAGACAAGCCTAAGGATGAAGTGACCATTATCAAAAGTGAAAATGAGAACAGCGGTGACGGCACGTTCCGTTGGGCAACAGAGCTCTCTGATGGAACCAAGTCTGAGCAAAGTGGCTACATCAAACCTGGCGATGACCCGGAAAATGCTATCCAAGTGATGCAAGGGTGAGCTTAATACAATTTGAGTGTTTCATGTGCGTAGTTTTTAGATAGCGTGCGAAAACTCCTTAGCTTAAGTCCATTAGACTAATTTATAAATAAATATAAAATGAGATGGAAGTAGTGCTAAATCCTGTCACTACTCTGTGTAGATCCTACTCTTACTACTCCCCTGAAGGTGAGCTTATTTCAGTGACGTATGTCGCGGATGAAAATGGATTCCAACCGCAAGGTGAACATTTGCCAACCCCTCCACCAATTCACAGAAGGTAGCTAACTTAATTACGAAAAATTTTCATACAAAACATGTTTCTAAAACCTTTTCTTTATTATTTCCAGCCATCCAAAAAGCTTTGGATATCATCTACGCAAATATCGAAAGCCAGAAGACCAAGAAGTAAAAAGCTCATAGAACTTCAACAATTTTTTCTTCAAAATTCAAGTCATTTTTTACATTATGTGCCGTATAAAGTTAATGTGTTAAGTTTTTTACTCTTCTAATTTAACTCCATTGTTGTCCGTCTTGTCCATTATCGTATAAAAGATATGCCAAAAAAATATACAACAATAGTGTCTGAGACTGTCCCATTCCCATTCATATTCCCATAAAGAAAATCCCACATTTTGTATTGTAAACTCCCTCAAAATAATCCCACAATTTGTTAACTCGCCAAGTGAAAGTCTATAGGAGGGACAAACTCGTCAAACAATTTCTTACGTGATCCTATAAAACATGTTTTATGGAAGGTCTCAGGGATACAAAACCTTGTGAAAGATTCACCATCCTCAGCGGACGGAACTTAAAATATTTACATAACATAACGAGTTTCACTCTGTATTCCTCCATCATGTTTGCCTAAGCCTTTTTTTTTGTATCCGTCTATGACAAACGACCATGCTCATTAAATAAAAACCACTTTTAAATGTTTTAAGCGTACACTAGAAACGTTTTTGTGGGTTTCTTGATTACTCTGGAAACATCACCAACATAACATAACGAGTTTCACTCTGTATTCCTCCATCATGTTTGCCTAAGCCTTTTTTTTGTGTCCGTCTATGACAAACGACCATGCTCATTAAATAAAAACCACTTTTAAATGTTTTAAGCGTACACTAGAAACGTTTTTGTGGGTTTCTTGATTACTCTGGAAGCATCACCTTTACTCTCATACACTTTTAGTCCATAATTCACCACTATAAAATGAAAGTTTGCATTCAAAACACTCTTTTCATGATGGGATGTGGTCTTACCTGCTCTTCTCTTTCAAATGCGTTTATATTATGAAGCACAAAGTAAGCATCTTCTGTGATAAACTTGGTTTTGATCACGTTCCCGGTCTCCTTTTCAACTATATGGATACGGTTCTGTAATCAACAAAAGGATCAACTTGGCTTTTCATCACAAGGATTGTCTGTTTTTAATTGAAGCTTTAATATGAGGAATAATATGTTTTGAAAGATGCGTACTTTCTCTGTCGGAGTCCATTCAAATGTGTCTTTCAGAGCTTTTCCCTTGATTCCAATTTGGGCAAGTTTCATACAATTGATAAGGAGTGGCTGTTCCATGAAAACTATGTAGTTCTCAGTCATGGCAAAGAGTTCTCAGTCATGGCAAAGGTATGAAAGTAGGACATGCACGTTTTCCATGAAGATGGGATCGTCGCGATCACTTTGGCATCTTTCAGGGCTGTTGATAAAAATGCATCAGATTACATTTTTATATGGCTTAAAATCAAGATTTTAAGGTACCTAAACATACATTTAAGGGAAAAAATGCTACCAAACTGGGGAGAGGATACTTATCAAAAGTTGTTTATGAATTATCATTTTTAATAGATGACCTTGCTTAGTACCCTACACTCTACGCACAAATATTGTGTTGTGTAAATATACTTGAAAGAGTCAAGTCTTTCTGACCATAAATTCAAGTGGCCTGTATATAATTAATAAAGTGTCAAGTACATCTGTTCCTGGCCCATGGTCGATTAATTATTAATTGAAAATCATATTTAGCAATTTTAGCATTCTATTCGCTTCAACTTTTCACTTAATCATAGTTAGTCAATTTGTGATGTATTACTTTTCCATAAGTGTCCATCTCATGTTCCCCTTATGCAACGATGTAGTGCTTCTTCAGTTTTATGTCAATGCATTACAAATTGTTTTCAAAATTCAAATCATTTTCCTTTGTTGTTATAAACAAAAACTCCTATGAGTCATTTTGAATTACGCTTACTTTTCTACATTAAACGAACCGATAACGACCTAAACGGTGACTAATTTCATACCGGTGTATGTTTTCATTTCTTTAAATAGTAAATATTTAAGTATTTAATAACTTTGAATGGAATACCATAACTCTACTTTGCGTGGGCGTTGTTCATTTTAAAACTTTCTTTTATCTCCCCATCAAAACGGACAGGATTTTCATTTCTTTAAATAGTAAATATTTTAAGTATTTAATAACTTTGAATGGAATACCATAACTCTACTTTGCGTGGGCGTTGTTCATTTTAAAACTTTCTTTTATCTCCCCATCAAAACGGACAGAACAAAGCCAGGTGGACGTAAACAACCTGGTAGGAGTACCTTCACAGCTCCTTTTTATGCTGGTACTTACCGGTAAATAGGAACAAAAATGATAGCTTACAATAAAACTTATGTCTACAGCCGGTAAGGAAACGCTGTGATCTCATAATGACAGCATATTTCATATTTTTCTAAACTTGTAATCTAAACGTTCCGTTTAAAGTGATGAATTCTTTACAACCTCCTCCTTTTGTGTAAAGGAATAATCTGAGAGTTTTGAAATAGATAATATTTTACAACTATTGTCCGACTACTCATTATGAGTGCCTAATAGAAAAAGGATTTAGGGCTGGTGTTTGTGCAGATGAGACTGCCGAAAGGGATCGTTAGTTAGGTAACTGCGATTATAATACGAAAATGATTCAAAGATAACATTTGTGTTTACCATCTGAAGCTTTTCCTGACCCCGTTGGCTTTATCTTGACCACATGATATTTGCAGCCGGTTAACATGGATGACCTGAAAGGATTAACACATAAAAAAAATGTTTGATAATCATTTTAGAAAATGGGCAGTATTCTACCATCTTCAGATGTTATTAGATTCATTACGTAATGAAACGCGAAAGAATCATTATAGAGCTATCGCCCAAGCGATTACCCTTTTGACAAAGTCAATCATCAAAGGTAAGAAAATGATAAATGAAGATGATGGAGTATTCTTGGTACTGATAACTGCAGCCGCCAAGAAATATGAAGATATTCAAAATACGGTGACGGAAAAGGTAGAGCTACGCATATGAAACATTGTGCAACATATTGTATTGCTATTTCAGATATTTTTGGCGATGCAACTTTTAAATGAGATAGAAATGCGTTGGTGTATCATACAAAATTAGGCCCATAATATGCAACTTACCCAATATTCCAAACAGTTCCTTCAGCGTCCGTTAAGGGATGAGCGGATACAAACATAGTTCCTGCAACTTTGCTGTAGTCCAGCTAAAAAGTCCAGACAAGAACAATATATTTAGTACAAAAACTATTCGTTTTAGTGGAAATATTAAAGTGATATTTTGTAGTTCATTATCATTATGGTATGGCATACAAATTTCAAGTTTGAATTGTATGTTTGTTATCTGCATATTGCAAGAATGGCAGTTGATTAGCATTGTAAGGCAGCTGATTATCATTCCTAAATGTTATTCACAATGTTTCGATTTCAATATTTTCTGCAGTTTAGCAAGGGGACTGATATGAAATATGAATCAAGACTAATGATGACTCCATTCATATATAAGGTTTTCTAAATGTTGTTATCTCGTGTGCATCTCATCGTGCAAAAGCGGATCTGACTCAATCAAGTTCTTTACCACTTATCTCTAAGTCTCTGTCGCAGACTAACGTAACATTATATAATGTTACATAATACGCTTCAACTGTTGATTGCCGTATTGCCCAAATTGATTTTCATGTTAGTAGCTATTTAACAGTGCAACATCCTTCCTTTTCTCTATAGTCTGTCAGAATATTTGAAAGAGAGATGAGATGCTAATGAAGCAGGCGTACTATTAGTACCGGAATCCAGCTAAAAGCATCATTATATTGACATACAACATACTAGTACTGACATATATTAAATTACAATGTCCAACACCCGCTTGAAACGAATTCGTTAAATAAAATGCCACAGAAGCAACGGGGTTCATGACGAGTGGACATTCGCATTGTATTGTAATACATACCTTTTGAAAACAAAATGCTGGATCGATCGAGTCAAATGGCATGCTCCAATTTGCATCACTTCTGTTACTTAATTACCTTTCCTTTTTACCATTCCTATTCCTACAGGTCTCACTCGGAGGAGTTCACTCATGAACTTATGCGTAACATTTTTATGTCCCTATTGCAATCAATTTGTTTCAATCTACATTGGCCATTATATTTTTTACGCAATCATACTAATTAATTTCTACATACATAGGTACATAAACTGCCAAACAATTTTATTGCAGCTATAGATCAATTTTGCATTTTGTATGGAACGAAAATTACTCGTTGCGAAACACAACACAGTTTTTCCTGTAAAACCTATCGATACTTTTATCCATTTCAAGTGTAACAACAGAAAGAAAACTATTATGTTCGCTCGCTGTACAAATGTCTGTAAGATACACCGATAAGATTACATACATAACTAATAACTTTGTCATGAACTTTGTTTCTTTCGAGGTTAAATTTTCATTAATACCGTTCCACAATTTGTTATAGGTATAACTTTAACACATTCAAACATTCCTTGTAGGTTTTCTGTCATATATATTTTTATGTCTTTTTCCTATAACACAAAAACTATGCACAAACTATTATGTAACTTTGCGTGTCGTCGTGAATCAAGCTAAAAAATATTACTTACGCAGATGAGGGTGAAAAAAATACGCGTTTTTGTTTGAATGTGGCAATTTTTAGGCAATCCATTCTAATCTAGTACTAATGAATTACCATTTTTGTTTTAGATTTTTGTGTTCGGGCCCTTCATTGTTTGTTTTAGGGTAATCTTTTATCATCTCAAAAAGAGCAACAATAACAAAAGGATTTGAAAGATGACAGGGAATTTAGCCCACGCACATATCGTGATAAAAACAGAAGCTATGTTATTGAGATTTTGAATTTTGAAACATGTTAAAGCAAAGATTTGGTTTTGATTAATATTTTTTCGATGGGTCGATCACCTTAAGGAGAAAGACAATAGAAATTAGGTTATCTGCTATAAAATAAACCCTCAGTGGAAAAAAATGTGTATAAAAATAACCTAAAAACCAGGAAATCTTATACGCACACATCTTATTTATAGCAAAACCTTAAATTAATGTTGCATAAGATGTAAGAGATTGTTTTTGGCCAACAAGCGCCCACCATAACCGGGCAAGGACTGGACCTAAATTCTTTTAAAATACTTTCAATTTCCATTTTGTTTTTCTCTTTTTAAACGCTCACCGATAGATTACATTTTGTAACTCAATACTTCCGACGTTATCTTCATTTTTGTGCATCAAATTATGCACTTTTTGATCTACATCCATATCGATTACCTGGCCATTTACTCAAGAGCTTTTCTGTGAAGGGAAGAAGATAACGTGTCTCAACAGCATCAAAAACTGTTTAATCTGTGTTGACAGTGCGAAAGTATGTACACGACAAAAGTGTAGGGATGACATTTACTGCTTCATAATTTTACTTTTTTCCTCGAAAACATTGTTCAATTATGAGCGATAGTAAAAATGATAATGCACTTTGATGTGGGCTCTTAAAAGCCTCAAGCATTTCACCAAAGTGTATTACATCTGCTACTACCTATAAACATTACTTGTAGGTTTTTTGAATAATGTCGTGTTTTCCTCGTTCATCATATCCCTTTCTTTACTTGACAAAATACCTATTATGCAACCTTTATCATTTTATTATTTTCCGTCTTGTATTATTAAGCTACTTTTGGCCAAGGTATTATTATCCTTTTGTATGCATTTTCACGTGTTTGAATATATAACATTTGTATTTGTATTGTATGTAGTATGTACTATGCAATATTTAGGAATAACGACTATGGAAAATATTAGCTTAATGTTTTCAGCCGTCTTTTGTGATGTAATCCAATTCATTGACCGACCGTTACGCATCATTTCATAGCACTTACGGCACACAACACTTTGAAAGTTTGAAAAAGATAATGCAAACTATATGATAATTTCTTGATTCATAACTTCATACCACTACCGTCAACCGGACAAAAGACAAAATCAAGTGTGCAACGTAATTAGTCGCTAATGTTTCATAGCAATTTTTACGATAAAAAGTTTGGTAGATTTGGTCTATAGTACGCGCTTGAATATTGCTGTGAAGCTATGTACATACAAACAATAGCAACATTTTTGTTTTACGTAAAGATTAATTTAAACAACATCCAAGCTTCATGGATCATCTTCAAACTAGACGGATACGTTTTATTCAAAAATATCTGATGTGTTGCATCTTGAAAACAATTGTCATTTTGATATCCGTTACAAAATGGAGGCGTTCAAGCCCCTTGCATAAAAGATCATAAAATCCTACTCCAGACTCCAGGTCTAAGTTTGAAGTTGCTAAACAACACATTTTAAAATTACTCTCTTACTAACACGTATAGCGCAACTGAGAGCCAAAGTACCAAAATGCAAACGACTGTGCCACTTCCAAGAATCGCAAGATGCTATCATATAAATTATTACATACGCGAATTTGCATGAAAAATGAATTGTCATCGGATAAATGCAAGCCTCGGCTATAAATTTTCAATCCTTTAAAATGTCATCTACATGTAAAGTACCTCACAGCTTATCCACTAAAAGAGCAGACGATGTTGAAACAGGATCAGGATTAAGATTAGTATTAAAATGCCTAAAATGAGCGCAGACATTTGCAACACTGACTCCTAATTTGTCAAGCATTTTTATGAAACCGCCAATTTTCCTTAACGTATATCACACTCATCTTGATTACTTACTCGTTCCTTTTTATCAAGAGTTTCAGGGTTGATTGTATGAACAAAACAAGTCTCTGATGCCGCTATCACTTCATTTTCAATACGATACATAGCCGTTACATTATTGTCCGTTAAATCCGTTGGCACCATGTGTTCAAAAAGAGGAAAAAATAGATTTTTATTAGTTCTCTCCAAGTGTCCGCATAAATTCTGTAATTAACTCTAGTAGCAGCCCTATTCACGCATATAAACTGTAATAAAAAATATGCGCGACATTAATTTCAAAATCTATCTCGCCCTGTGAAAGGAATAGTCCCAGCTAGTTTTAATTGGCGGCTATAAAAAAACTGATACAAAAGACGAAAATCTAGTGAAGTTGTTGTCACGAAGGCAGTAAAAGTGTTTTATTACATAATAGCAAGCTTCTTCATAAAAAGTGACTCTTTTTTTCTGTGTTAGATGAAGACGAACATGGTTGACATTCATATGACACTCTTTGCCATAATGGTTGTCATCCAATCCATAACTTTTATATGCACTTTTATAAAAAGACGTGCTTCAAGACTAAAAAAGGAAAGAAAATAAAATCTTTCGTAAGTTTTTATCGTTCATCAAAATGAATCTCTCCACCAGGATCCTTTTTACGAGTAGCTGTGGAGTACCATTTTTCTGTTACATGGGCCACTACTAGGTTTTGTAGCAATAGCGAAATTGCATTAAATATTTTAAGATGCACTCACCAATGTTGAAAACATCCGATGAAGGAAGCCTTGTGGAAAAAAACAAATTTTAATTACAAAGCACCGCAAAAAATGTTACACTTCATCAATTTATGCGTAATGAATTGAAGGTAATAATAGATGAGGGTAAGAATGCCTGATAAGTCATTCTTACACGTGTTTTAGTCCGCAAACGTTACTGACCATTCTTTACATAGAGTCACTCTGCAATATTTTTGCGAACATTACCTTTGTTAGGATCCGGGAACGCTCTTGTTGCAAATTCGGCATAAACTGGTCTTCGTGCAGCTACAGCTCGCTGATATGCATCTGACTCAAGCATTTTTTGCGAGTAGGCCAAAAAAAAAAAACAAAATTTAATTACAAAACTCCGCAAAAAATGTTACACTTCATCAATTTATGCGTAATGAATTGAAGGTAATAATGGATGAGGGTAAGAATGCCTGATAAATAAGTCATTCTTACACGTGTTTTAGTCCGCAAACGTTACTGACCATTCTTTACATAGAGCCACTCTGCAATATTTTTGCGAACATTACCTTTGTTAGGATCCGGGAACGCTCTTGTTGCAAATTCGGCATAAACTGGTCTTCGTGCAGCTACAGCTCGCTGATATGCATCTGACTCTAGCATTTTTTGCGAGTAGGCCACCTAAAATGTCATAAAAATTGTAAGATTTTATGCTATTTTCACAAATTGACCATGAAATGAATTAACAGAATTGACTCATCTTTTGTATCATTTTACCCCAAAAAGTATTGATACTCCATATCATATCAAAATCATATTTATAATCTAAACTTTTTACATAGGCATAGTTCATTTGACACTTTTTTTTTGTGTTGTTAGTGTTTTTAAAGAGAACAGTGGAGATAAAAGGAAAATATCTCCTGACGGAAGAGTAATGAAATTTATCCATTGCATTCCTTCACTTTGTACATTTTTTTTTCTTTTTATAGCCAAACACCCAAACAAACAATTTTTATCAACTTTTGTTGTATTTTCTATATGTGATATGTGTAAAAGAACACCCACACGTTTTTAAAAAACGTGAGAGATGCCTGAAATTGATAGAGACGAAGTAATCAAAAAACTGCCTCAAACTCGACAGCATGCAAATTCCATCAACAAAGTAAAATAACATTTTCCCCCTTTTAATTCTCAAATTGTGTCTGTTTCTGCCAGCAAGCTGTGATGTTTCTGACAAGAATCCTGTAAAAATAGTTTCGAAAAAAATTCTAATTGGGGAAGAAATAAAAATTGCAGAAATAGCTTTAGTCCAAACAAAAATGTATTTTTGAGCTAGCTAATAATAATTTTTTGACAAAACGTAAACAGTAAAGGCTTTGGAAGGGAAAGTTAATCCAGATATAAATAATTTCTCCTTAAGGGCGTCCATTGATAAATAAATGCACTCCATGACAAAATGTATTTGAAATCGACAAATACATGGCCAGCATATGAGAGAGAATACCGGTAGCGCAGAGTTGTTAACATT
>JAAXOA010000414.1:0-24306 GCA_036561885.1 Salina celebensis
CTACCTTGCACACTTCCTCACTTCTTTCCCCCTTCATTTTCCATGAAAACAAGAGCTGTCCATACGTAAAAGGGTATTTTTTAGAAGAACTGTTCAGAAATGAAGTTACCTATGTGCACTTTTCAAAAAGTTGGCTCGGAAGAGGTGTTTCACTATTGATACAGGATATACAAGTATACAACATTTCACACAAGCAAAATCCACTTATCTCTATTTTCTTCTTTCAAATACAATATGAAACATCTTCAAGTTTACATACGATATATATTATATTTATATATATATATTATAGTGCAAGCGAGGGGATCTAAACACCGACATGAGTTAATGGTAAATGTTCTGAGCTCCCACAGGTCTTTCTATTTATTTTCTCTCATACTAGTATATTCATGACATGTAAAACTCACTCTAGTTCCCCATAAGACATACTACGTCTTTGGCTAGCAAAACAGATACCTCTTTTACTCATCTTATTCTCCATTTCCCTTAATATTCTTTGGAAAGCTTTTTATCTGAATGGATGGGGATGATGCCCCTATAACTTACACATCTTCGTTTGTTGCTACTGCACTTTTTACAACATGCTGAAAGTTCATTTCATATTTTCCTTTGCCAGTTTCCTCTGTGTATATCTTCCCCTTTTTAAGTGTATGTGTTTTCTACTTTGAAGGAAATACCTCGAAAACCCGAACGTAAGTGGTTTGTGCCAACGTCCAGCGTAGTTGTCTTTCACTTGGTCTTGTATCTGAGTATGTACATGAAAGGATGAATGCGTGTGCATGTCATACGATTGGAGTAGCTTTCCTTCACAACCATCCATTTTCTCCCCCTTTTCGATGTTTTCTCTCTCTCACTCTTTCTCAACCATTCATTCTGCAGTCTTTGTTGTAAGCTTCAGATATACTGTTTTCTTGCTAATAGCATCATAGCAACAGAGTCAAGGTGAAACCGATTGTTTCGCCGCTACCATGACTATTCCTTGAAGGAATAAAGTATGTACATCAATTTCAAAAAGAAGAAAGTAGAGTAGGAGGAGGCTAACTGGGAGGGTAACGATAACATTGAATACAAGAAACAACTGATAGATGCATGATTCACCAACACGTCCATTTCATCCTTCAATACAATTCTCACGCCCAAATCCTTTTCTTCAATATCCGATCTGTCACATCATTCCCAATGTGCATTACATGAAATCTTTATAACTTGCCTTGCACATACGTATGAAAACAAATATGTGAACATACTCGCCATACCACCAAATTTACAGAGGCCTGTTAGTAGTATTTATAATAACTTGTAAAAAATTTGTATATGAGGAAGCTGAAACTATCATATAATAGCTTAAATTAGAAAGGGGATATGGTTGAGAATTAGCTCTACGTACTTTGTACATCACCAACAAGACTAGAAAACAGCTTCGAGGAAAGTAGCATCCTCTCAGGAGAACTGACATGGTGAACAAACACACGCACATACTTTCCCTCCTCTCTCCTTCGTAAGTTCCGAATTATTGGATACAATGATCGTGTTGGAAATGAAAAGAAACACTATGGAAAAAAAATCAAGTGCTCACACCCAAGTTCAACCACATGCCCACATATAGCAGATACATAGTATAAGAGCAACTTCTTTTTATACGATTTTTTTTCACGAGTTTTCCTTCTCAAAGTGTAAAAAAAATAGAATAGTGTTTTGCAAGTTCATAAAAGTACGTAAGTCTAGAAAAGCTCTTGGCTACTTTCCTTCGCTATTATTGATTGCGAGAACATTCATCAACATCTTAACTCTGTGCAAGTTCCAGAAAGTTTTATTCTGTGATTAAATTCAAGCCCTGTGCTATTCCTGTTGCGACCAAAAGAAAACTTAAGTTTTCGCTCTTAAAAATTGCTCAAGGAGAATAAACGAAGCGGAAAGTGTGAATAATAAATATCACTTCACATTTATGAGCACCTTTCGGAAATATGGCAAAGCTTCTTTACTACCAGTGCAACAAGATCACACCTTCAGATAATCTTTTCTTCCAACTTTAAGTGGGGGATTTTTCTCAAAGCACATCTGATTTCTTACAAAATGCGATCTATATGATGCGACCAAAAGGTTGGCTCAACTGATAACACGACTGATGCGGCTTAAGTGGAAAGATTTAAATGGATCGTTGAAAGAGAGATATCAGCTCAGAAAATAATTATGTCCCGAATATCCAAAAAATGTTTTTAACAAAAGGAAAGCTTTCATCAATGGTATCACTCAATTTTGTCCCTCGATATGCCTTCAAGCCCTGTAACTTTCTTCATGTTGTTTTGCATCTCTATCTTGGTCTTTTCAATTATGATAGCCACAACACCGAGCTTAATCTGAGCTATCACATGCCACACAAGCAAAAAAAGATAATCAACTCCTCTTCGTATGAGATAAAAAGGGTATTAAGTAAGTGGAAAGATCCATTATTACCATACAACTCCAGTTTTTACTTTCATAAACTCGCAGCTGTAAACATTTTTTCCACACTTAACAGAAAAAAAACACCAAACGAGAAATTGATACCACCGTCATGGCGGATACATTATCATAGCGCATCATCTCTTTCACCTCACCAAAAAGATTACCAGTCAACGACAGGATAAACAAGTAACTGTATTCTTAGGTTATATGAAAACGCTTGTGGCCGCAGGCACTCAACAGATTCAACACTTCTTCGTCATCCTTTTACCACATTGATTCATAAACTAACAACGAGCCAGAATCAAAAGAGTATCTAGAAAATGTGTGCATAAAGAATAGATAGAGTGTCTAGGTGTATAAAGAATCATTTTATGCATTATGGAAACGGTGTAGATGAATCTGTTTTAAAACACCTAGCTGCATGACGTCCTCGTCCTATTGATCTCTAAAGAGGCGATGAATTTTGGTTCCATCATCCCGGGCTTAAAGTTCAAAAGTGTCTGTTTAGCAACAATAATGAGTTGGCCTTTTTTTATTGTGCTGGTTGCTAAACAGAGACAGGGAATAAAATGATGCTATGAAACTGTCAGTCACTGATAGTAGTGTCGGTTTGACTCAATGTTAGATCTAAAATATTTCTTATATATTTCAATATAACCGACACAAATAAAAGTTTTTGTGACTTTTATCATGGAACATTTAAATCAAACTTCGTCGTTTTTTTTCCAAAGCTTACTGTATTAGTAGAAACATATATTCAATAATGTCAACAGAAAAATCCATGTTTTGTTTCCAATAATCAATATACTGTCGTCGTTTTTTAAATACGTAACCAGCAGGGTTTGCTTACTGAGTGCAAGTTCATTTTGCTTGTAAAGATAAAAAAAATATGGCTTTATTTTTATGATATTGAAACACTAAGTGGAACAAGTTACCCGCAAAATAATCCTATATGTAAACAGTTTCCATTATGATGAGATGCGTAGAGAAACCTCAAATGACAAAAGAACACGTTGACAATGCGAGGAGTGCAAATCCTTGCACCTCTCCTCCCGGGTAAATATTAACCTTTTTCTCCACCAGAAGTAGCATAAAGACAAGCAAGCATTGACATCAACGCATCAAAAAAAGATACTTTTGGATTGAAATGCTAGGTTATCACTGTGTTATTATCCCGATAGATATCATCTCTCTACCATCAAATTTTACATCCGACTGGAGACGCATAATAATTTTGGTGTGATCACATGGTGATGATGACACCGGGCTAAATCTCTTCAACTACACCACATAAATGAAATGGAGCAGTCAACCGTGTGGTTATCTTTTACGGTCTGGATTCTTTAATACTCCACTTACGACAAAGGATAGGTGAATCTTACTAACATTTCCCAATTTATACTTGTTTTATAACAATGGCACTGCTGAGAAACGCATGTTTGGAAACGGTATAGTTGAAGCTATTTTGACACGAACACAAAAGAATAGAATGAGTAAAACCAGGGTTCATTGTGGACACCTAATTTTAAAAACGCGAAATCATGCAAATTCTGCCATTTCAAAGAATTGTAGTTTGAACTTGAATACTTACACGTGATACGAAAAAAACCATTGTCTTTACTGTCATGCCAACATGCCAAAGGGTACTAACTGCAAATTCATAATTGTACTCAGTGCCGCGCATGTTTTAATTACCGAATGTTCTTTTTTTTGCAATAATGGGACCACCATCACGGTACACGCTAACAATTGACCCCACTACGGTGTCATTAATTCTAGAAGTAATTAAAGATAAAAACGACAGTTATCAAACTCTTACCGGTTATACAAAAAACAAACCTTATGTTAATACTATGATCTTTTTATGTCAAGAAATCATTTTGTCTTTCAATCCCAATATTCAATATCCACTGCGCTACTTCTCGATTTCAACGGTTCAAAATTTTCGTTTTATGTCTTAATAGAACACTAAATAGCAGTACCGCGCATTAAGACGAGGCACACAACTGTGGGTTTCCATTCAATGCAAACTGAAAATCTACAAGTCCTTAAAGAAATCTGCAACACACCATACGGATTCGGAAAGACGAGTATAACATGACTAAAGCGTCATGTAAAATCAGCGGAAAGGTTGTCTCATTTTCAATACTAAATTATTAAATTTCTTGACGTCTACTCATCGTCTCGGGTTTCATTCATTGTAATATTCGTTAGCGACTTGAGACATAGTTTGGTTGTCGTCGCACTTTGTTGCTTTGTTCTTGACGGAATAAAAAGAACCATCTTTTATCATACAACGCTTGAGTGATTGCGTACATTAAACGGGAACATTAAAAAACAATAGCCAACTTTGCATATTATTATGATGAGTGTGTAGCTTTTTTCTCTTTTTTCAACGTCAATTTCAACATGCTTTACAACAATCGTAAAGTGTGTCTTCGGAGTCATGAGGTTTACTATAACTACAACAATAATTCCTTCCGAGTATTTCGTAGGTAGGGTGAGGGAGAGAGTAATACATCTCATTCGCGGTAAACTTGATCAACAGACTAATATTACTATTATTATGCATGTAAACTGACAACTATCTGACTGATATATTCATTTTAAAATTTGGAAGGCTTTTGATAGAAGACACACTATAGCTTTACAACTTCACTCATCCTTATTCACAGCTCATCTTTCAATGAGACGTTCTCTGCATATAAATGTCCGTTTCTGTATGGTTTTATCTCATCATCAGACAATCAACGGGTTGAAAATTTTTAAAAATATACATGCTCTCTGAATTTACATCTGAGCTCTTTATCCATGTACAACGATAGTAGTAAAGCTGGTTCGGTGGTTTTAAATGTTTCAAGGTTTTTATGGGTACAATTGTAATCATTTTACCAGACTAAGTCGTTTATCTGAAGTGGGTTGCTATTCAGTAGGTATGATTTTATATTGTTTTCTATTAAACATCTTGATTGTGTTTTTCCTCTTACGATAAATTATTCAAACAAATAAAAATCGTATGGAATTTAGTTTTCCATATTCTAACTTTCAAAGCTTCTTTCCCAATGATGGCAATGTACAAACATGTTAAAACCCCAAAACATGCATTATTGTTTCCTGTTTTTTGTGTCATTTCACGACGTATTAATTATTAAGGACAGAAAGCACTGTAAGCGGAGCTCTTTTATATGATTGTGCTTAATGTCCGTCCATCCGTTAGTTAAAAATCATAGAAAATACGAGGAGTACAGGCTGACATTTTCCATACGTAATTTTACTCAGACGTTTAGCAAGCTCTAGTGTGATTTTGAAAACTTTTTATATTTGAAAAGTGTGTGTTAATTGCTATTGTTGGCTTTTGTCGTATAACTAGCATGTGTCAACTATTTTTCCTGCTAATGCAGAAAACTATTAAAGAGGCTTTTGCTATAATACAACCGAAAACATCTTAAAAAGCTCCCACTCAAACCTCAACGCTAAACGTGGTTGCGGTAAATGTTGATTCAGCTCACTTCCAAATCTCTCTATCCTGCTTTCTTTTTCTTCATGGTTCCTTCAACAGCATCTTCTTCATTCCCTTTTTCGATTCTCTCTCCGTTTATTTCAGCATACTTCATTCGTTATATTTACTGAAGTGAAGTGCATTCATCATCAGTTTTTTTTGTCTACAAGTGACAAGAGAGGTAGTCAATTCAACATCAAAAAAATAAAAATAAAAAAATCGGTAAGACGTACACATATTGTAAACGCAAAAGGAAAGATGTATTCATCTTGTGAATCGGACGAATTCCTTTGATCTTCACTCTTGAGTGCGGCGACAAGTCAGCAATCACAAGCCGACTAAAAATGATCTCTTAACTACAACATTCTCGGCTACCTTACTGCTTTCATACATCTCGCTATAATGCAAGATTATACATATAATATGACTAGCTATAGATTTTTATACATCGCACCAATCCTATATTCAAGTAACAACATACAATATACTCCTTTACTCCCGTCTTACCGACGAGTTCAGTACTGATGTCGTAGTAATAATGTGTCATCTCTATAAATGATGCGTAGAGGTACAAATAGAAATCAGGTTCTCCATGCATCATCACAATGTTCATGTCACTTGTCTTTTTCATTCATTTCATAAAAAGTGAACACAAAAATAAAACATTATTCGCCCTAGCAATCGCCTGCACTGCCGCATCCATTTCATTTGATCGCATCCCTCCGTATTTCATTTCGATCGTAATCCTTCATCTCTATCATCAACAACAGCTATCCAAAAACTTGTCACTTTTGCTTTAGCAGTGTCCATCGCCACCACAGATATATCTGTTTCTTTGCAGAGGCAGAATTACATGTCAGATCCAAAACATCTCTGATCTTTTATAATCTTGAAACCCCTTTTTTCATTAGAATCTTCTCTAGAACTCACACTCTTGCTCTAAGTCGCTTTGCAAAGCTCACTTTGTTCTGCAATCCAATCATCCCAGAATAAAAAAGTGTTGCATTTATTTATGTACATATTGCCATTTCTATCTATTTATACTCGTTTGCATAATCACCTGCAGGTTTTCTGTGAAAACACTCGTTGAGTTTCCGATCTCGTCGACGCATATGCCAAGTGTAAAGATGAGGATATCATTAAAATCCGTCAAAAAGAACGAATCACATTATCGTTAGCAGAAAAAAAGGAGACATGATACAACATGCAGCAGGCCGTAAGTAAGTGCGAGCACTTACTTATGGAAAAAGCCTTTTATCGACTCACTCAACCCAAGTCAACAACTTCATTCCGCCGCTCTCACCGTATAAACATCCAAGAGTGTCCTCCTTGTCACTTCACTCTATTTTACAACCAAAAGACTGAATGAATGAATAATCATAACTAGAATACATCCAAGAATATACAAAATTCTAGCTTGGATCCTACAAGAGGAATGAGACTTCTTATGAAAGCCAAGAAAAAAAATGCATCATCACTAGAAGCAATATACTTTCTCTTTGCATGATCGGAGCAACATCACTACCTCAGAGGAGCGACTGTGGAAGGCATACTACTACAGAATGCTCTTATCATACCTCTCTCTATTACATCCGTCTCCCTGGTTTTCCCTCTCAGCTTATTATTTACAGTGTTGTGGCATTATATCATCATCACTAGCATCACACACCGTATTCTAAACCGCCTCGTTGAGTTTTTAGACATTAATAATCCCGAATCCTTTGATTTTCTGCGACGAGTGCCACTATACCACCATCACTGCCTTTAAAAGAAATATTCTCGACTTGTATAACGCAAGGGATCGCTTCACTAATGGCTTCACTTTACGGAACAAATAATTGTCTTTACGGATGCTGACTACACTGAATGAGAAGTGGAAAAAGAAGGGTTTAAAATATGCCGGTCTCTTTAACAGCTAAAGAACTTGTTATTATCATTATTACTATATACCAGTTTATCTATTTTTAACTATACTTTTCATGAATTTGTCAGAGTAACATTGCCACGCTACATAGGTATCATGTCTTATGTCGTACATTACAGTCCAGTTGTGTGTATCAGTTTATCAGATAGTGTCTCGGTTTTAGTTGCAAGATAATTTCTAATAAACTCATCGAAACAGAAAATCTCACTTGTAAGATTCTCTATGTTCTATAACTTAATACTTCAGAGTTTTTTCTAAGACTTCTTTTAATTATCCAACCTCATTATCATTTTCCAAGCGTATGAATCCCTAAAATCCTGTTACATGAAGCAGTACTTCAGTGAGCGGAGGTCAAAATTTTGGTGACCACAAATTCGCCGACCCAGCATGAACTAGATCATAGTTGCTAATAAGTTTTCCATGTGTTACCCCACATCCCCTTCAAATCTTAGATGTAAACAAGGGATCGGATCTATTATTAATACGTCAGTACTTCAGCCCTAGTACTAGTTACCGCGCTCAGGAGTGAAATAAGTCGATGAAACTGCCACACAACAAGGCACCGGTAGCTCTCACACTCGCTCGCTATTCCAACAAGCTACGAATCGTGTCTTCCTACATGTACCTTCTCTGACATTTGTCGTCCGTGTAATTAGACATGATACAGCATAACTTAATTAGCAGTAATTAGCAGGACGCGTAAACAGCAAACACCTGAACACTCAAACCTAACGACAGCTCTCATCTATTGATGAACCGAAATTCGTGTTGTGCTTCTTCAGTTGGTGGATACGGATACAATGTTTACTGCTGCCTGAGCATGCCAGCACAGCTACGACACACATAAAGCTAACACTAATGAGTTTAATTACATTTGGAACGTGTGAAAGTGTCCTTTTCTCAATGTGAAAAATTACTTCATGATAGTTTACAGGCGTGTTGCAAGACACAACAAATTGTCAACAAAAAAATCGATAACTGATTTATTACAGTTGCAATACTAATACCAACTACCAGCAATGGATACTGCATTTTCCGTCTTCCTCAAGTGGTTATTCGATGACAGGTAGCGAAGACAAAATTAGAATAATAGAATTAATATCATTATTATTATGCTATCATGACAATTTAAGAAATCCAATGCAGTTTTACCTCACTGTCCCTAGTGTGTGGCTAGAGGAATAAAGCTCCTGTCAAATTAAACTTTTCTGGCTACATGCTGTCTTCTCGAGAGACAGAGATTGTGTCATTGGCTTTGTAGCTGAATACTAACGACTAATGAGTACTATACCATAGTACCTATGACGTAACTCCGACCTTGTTCATTATGATAATTATAATCTGGTAAAGTCAATATGTGAACCCTGCCAACATCATGGCTGGAAGACAATACATGACGAGTCTTAACGCTCATACTCTAAACTACCTACATTTAACGGTAAACAATAAGAGGGCAAACGAATTCATATGGAAAAAATGTTGACAGTCAGCAATGTCAGGAAATGTAAGGTTGGTTTTTTTGCACCCCGTAATTTCCACGAAAACGTAATGACATTACTCACTTCACGGAGTTGCTGCAAAATAATAAGTAAAAATAGGCAAGAAAGAAAGTTACATTTATAAGAATATTTTGTTGGAAAGTAACTAGTCAGGTTCTTTCAGTTGCCACTCTTACTTATCATGGAAAGTAGGGAACAGAATTATACATTTTATTCTTGGTTCTTCGAACATGCATGTCTCCGTGCACGCATGCCATCACAGACAACATATTTGGAGAATATCTGTGTCTGCTGAAAAAGAGAAAAAAAAAACTTTCTGGTCGATGAAGAATGCACAAATGAGCTCATTTATTTATTAGTCCGGAAAGAAGCTCAAATACAACATGCTACGAAAAAACGGCAGAATGATTATTGCTCTCCCTTGTTTCATAATAGGCAAGCAAGTAGCATAAATGTTGATACACATAGACTTTAATGTTATATTCTCATGAGTATTTGCCGCAACCATTCTACTAATATGACCATTATGGCTCTTGGGTCTATTCTCTGCCTAATCAATTTACTCTGTCATACATAATAAAAGTAACCAGAAAAAAAACATGCTCATTTTTAAAAGGAAATATTACATCAGTGAGCGGAGTAACAGAATAATATAGTGGCTACTAGTGTTGGCGTCGTTGTTGTTAGACTCTAATATTTATTATGAAGGAACCTCTTTCTCTGGTAGTTCATGCTGGTTATACACTTCAGAGTAAATATCTGCTTCAATGAACTCTTAATAACATGTGAATCCTAATGAGTGCGCCATGTAGTGAAAAACACAGCCTAAAGTTACACGACATCGACATTTACACATAGTCTGACCAGGATTAAGAAGCCATCCTGATGAGAAATGTAAAACATTTGACACGCCTTTACCTTGCACCCTCATGAATAAGCTGTGACAAGTCACAAATATCCGCGTACACAGCCCTCTGCAACTATGACTCCTTCCATTCTCCCACTAAACCTCTTTTCCCCGTTGTAATCGACGTCTACAAGCGTAGCGTTAAGAAATCATAATTCACACTAACAGGAGCATTATTATCATTTGATTGCGTTTGCTTCTACCCACCTCCCTGTCACACTCTGGCTACTGTTACATGATACTAGCTGTCCCTGATCACTTCTAATTTTCCATCAACCTCTCTCCTCTTATAACGAATTTGCTACTAAAACTTCATGCAACTTCGTGTCATGCTATTATTGACCACTTCTTGTTCCAAAAGGTTTCTTCGAGTTGTATTTCTCGTTTCCCACTGCGTATCAACTCATACAACACAAGTTATCTTCAGCTTTTTCACTATTTTCATTGATTGTTGATAAGTAGTATAGACACTCGTTAGCAGAACAAATGTATGCCTGTACAAGCTATTATGATCACACCTTAACTATCAACCATATATTTAAAACAAAAACCAGGAACCATCAATTTGTAAGTCTATTGCCATATTTGCTTTTATAATGGTTTTCGCGTATATCTCCCTACCTATTTGTTTTAATAACTGGTACTAATAAGCAACTATAAGAATATGTAAGTGAGCAATATTCGCCATTTGAAAACTCGACGAGCATCATGATCATCATACTTTGCCCCTTCTTTGCATCTTCGATCTTCCACACAAGAAAATAATGACTTTCAGCATTCATTCTACTTGTCTTCACATTCTCTCGCTTTTATTGTTATGAAACTATGAAAGGAAACACCGTCGCGGTGCAAACTAATGCTTCTCGAGATGATCGTAAAACACAAAGGAAGTATTGTGGTTGCTTCGGTAGTGTCGTGTAATATAGTAGACAAGTTGAACAAATAAAACAAACATCTTCTGAGCTTAAAAACTAAACATCACCCCGCTAACCAACAGCAATCATCATTTTCGACTGTACCACTTTCAGTCGTTGTTGCACACTTTTTTTATCTCTTTTTCTTCGCTCTTATTTCTTTCCAATTCTTCCGTCATCACTTGAGAAAAAAATTCCCTGTTTTTTTTTCTTCTAAAGTGCTTCCAAGCTGTAGCAAGTCGTGAAAAATCCTTTAAAAACAAATATTCGCAAGTTAAATCGTCTCGTTATTTATACGTGGTTAGTCGGTCTGTCTACTTGCAGTTTAAAACTTTTAAACATATACTTCGCACGTTGCTTAGCATTTTCTTGAGACCATCGTGTTTTTTATATAATAACTACCGCTTACAGCCAAATAAAATATTGTAGTATGCATGCCTGCTTATTTCTGATCTTTATAGCTTGCTATAGGGAAAGAGCGTATAAAAAAGGAACGACGACCAGTGAACCTTACTTATCAATCTGAAAAATCTTGGAAAACAAGAATGCCGATGATGTGCCGGTAAGTAAAAAGAAGACAACTAAGACAAAAAAAACGGTATGAACTAGCCAATATAAAAATACATTTAATACAAATGTTCATACTCCTCTTGTCATCATATTGTGTAAATAGTTTTTTTTTTCAGCATGTAGATTTTGTAATACCTACTTTTATAACTAAAACAGAGCAGTTGTACGGCTGATGGTAGACGTCACTACCAACAGACAAGCTTCTTAAAACAAGTTGATTATTTTCAAGGTGTTCTCGTATAACTTTAAAACGATTTTATAGTAAAAAAGTGCTAATAAAAATCCAGCGGATAAGATGTTACACTCGTGTTTTTGTGCATGTAAGTTCAGCTCAACTCACTCAGCTACAATGATAATTCTAACACGGATGACTGCTCAATGCGAGATATAGTTTTTAAACTGTTTCTTTCACTTACAAATCCATGCTTATCCGATATATTGTTTGTCAGCTTCAATTTGTGAAATGAAACCACTTTTTGCATCCACTGCTCTCCTGTGGATGGCGAGTCTGGATGAATGTACATTCTTTTTGGCATCTCAGGGTCCGCTTTACCAGCTACCATCCATCGACTGTAATAAACGCAAAAAAAAGTTGTTAAAACTTTTGCAAACATACAAAATATATCACGCTATACGTAAAACAAAATAGAAACATAAATCTAAGTGTTATAGTATGTGAATATCATTATTTTATTATTTTACTGCACATTAAATGCCTAGTCTTGATTGTACTTAGTCGTGTACTGGTTTGATTTAGATTTGAGCAATTGCTCGCTGTTTTTGGTCGGTACCGTTAGAGTAATGACTGCTCTTCGACGTAATACCATATTTTAATCTTTTGCAGACGTGTGATTGCTGACCAACAGCACCAACATATTTTTATGAGCTATCTACTTACATTATGCTTGTATTATGTATCCATCAAAATCTCTGGCTACTTTGTACTTTTAATTTTTTTTTTCGCCCAATCATCACTGCCAAATTCAGTCGTGACTAAGCGTGATATGTTCTGTACTTATGACTATTTACTAGCTTGTTTATCAGAAAAAAGGCGTTCCACATAAAAAGCCTACCGTGAACAGACTAAGTTATTTTCTCATCCGTTAACAAGCCACACTGTCTTCGGAGTACTTTTCGGTTTCGCAACTAACTACCCATTGAAGCCACATCTGAATTTTAACCGACTAGTGCCTGTTTCTTCGAACTTCCTCTACAAAATGCGTACCTAGGATTCTGCGCAAATTAACCAATAATTAGCTGTCTTCAGTGTAGACTAACGTAATTACATTCACTCACTATAATTAGATGATAATATCAACTTCTTAAATATCAGGCTGAAATGGTGTGGCAATTTGCACAGTAAGATTCGTCGGACTTCTCAACACACTAGCCCTAGGAAATGTACTGAAACTTTGTATATAATAAACTGTATAAAAAGTTCTACATGCGTTGATTTCATAATCCGATCTACAAAATCACCACTTGACAAAATTTATAGGCTCGGAAACACATACGGGATCCTCCTTGATGAGTGTTTTTACTAATCAAACAAGAGAGCTAGTTCTGGTTGCTTTGTTGGTTAAATTTATAATGCAGGAATGTAAAAAAAAATACCTAAAACAAACTCCTTTTCACTTTGAATCCACACGATCAAATATACGTTGTTAAGTTGTTTTTCAAAAAAGTCTACGTACTCGGTATAATGTTAACTAAACGATTATCTTGATTACTATTTAATATTACAGGCATCTATTTTTAAGTTGTCTCGTTATCTCCGTTTTACACACTATCCTATTTTATATTATATACCATACAATCCTTATTATAACTTCATCCCTCTAGCAACCCCGATTCTCATTCTGTTTGATTAACCTGAAGAAAATTGTAATAAAAACTGCAAGTATTCTGGACGCAAAACACCTTTCTACCTGGTATATATGTATGAAAACACGGGATAAAATTGACCCTGAAGACATATGGCTTTATTAATGTCAAACACAGTTTTGTTCGCTAGTTTTGCGCATCGATCAACCAGCATGTTGTTCTGGAATTACATTGTGTAACATAAGGATTACTTGAACTGAAGCGTTGGTTTTGTAATGAAACACGATATGCAATTATCTACAAGTAAAATAATGTCCTAGAATATTTGCAGGTTATTACTGTAATTGTCAACATGTGATAAAAGTAGTTTTAAATTCCTGACTAGTTTCTAAGAATTGCTATTTATTCTTGTAAAAAAACTCATAAAGCCTGCTAAAATTTCTTGAAGAAAATCCACATTTCCCACGAAAGGTGCTGCGGATCATAATTATGTATACGTGTGCAAAAAAATGCTGAGTTGGTTTTACAAAATGGCAATAAGTGGAAGGCAACAAGATGAATAAACTGAGCCGTAGTCTTGCTTTCTGAATAATAAAAAAGTATGACATTACAAACCTGTTATGAAACTTGTATCTGTAGTCATCTGCAGCGACGATGTCCAGGAGCAAAATATATTTGGCCTTTGGGTCAAGTCCAGACACTCGGAACTTCATTTGAGGAAACATTTGCCTGTATGAACAGAAAGAAAACGAAACGTTAATCATCACTATTATCAATAAAAACTCTTTCCTTGAATTTCGTTACATCCACGAATTCACCATGTAAAAGATTAAAGGCAGGAGCTTTAATTCATCGATAAAAACAATGATGTTAGACATTGAGGTAGCATCATGTGAAACAAATTGCGACAAAAATCAAATAAAACTGCATTATGCATAGAAGAAAGAAATAAAAACTAGCCTTATCCAACCTGCATAAATACGATTGACTTATATGAGTGCATAAAAAACTTGGTAACCAGGTCCAGGTAGGAAAAAACTCATGACATTTACAAAATAATGAGCGACATATAAAGCTATCAGAAGGTTTCATATCAGACATGATTAAAACAAGTTTTTAAGTCAGATGTAATCATTGTTGTGATTCATAATTAAAGGCTTATGAAAAAATGGATGTCATTTCAATTGTCAATCCAAGTTTCTATCTCATCTTGAAACAAAGACATGACATGCTACCGACTATGAAAATTTACACTTGAAGAAAATACTTGATTATTCTACTTGCTTGGAAAGACAGTAGCCGATCCGGTCTTTCAGAGCATTGATGTGAGATATAACACACAAGGAAAAAGAGGGAATATTCTCATGTTTTTTTTCACGCATGCCTCATCGTGTACGAAATTACAAAATTTTCTGTACGTGTGGTTCTGGGTATACGAAAATATTGTAGTTCTGTTTAAGAGGAAGTCAATATGAAATTAAAAGTAAAGAATCAGCAACGACAGGTTTCCGTACAGCCGTAAGCTGTGATCCAAACATCAATATATCAGATGCCCCCGTAAATCTGTCAAAATAATTATAAAGGATTCACTTCTTGAAATATGAGCTCTTAATCGTGAATTCCAAGTTGTGTTTTAACATGGCTCATCGAGGCATACATTTTGTCAATACATTTTCAAGTACTTTGTACGTGTAAAGTTAGATGCGTGCACTTGACTATTCGTCATGTGTCACGAGTTGAGGAATTCTAAACTAACATTACCAAAAATGACACAAAATTGCCCCTCATATATTGTTTTAGACAGAACTTATTACATTATTTTATATAATTCAAGGCGTTTACGTGACTGATCTAGTAAATCTTATATACAGATCAGTGTCCAGTTTTCGAGGCAAACTGTTTTGCCCAATTAAAAAATACTTAATACTTGTCACGCACCACTGTTGACAACGTTGTTCCGAACCTAACCAGTCTAATGTGGACGTTCGTGTTCTCGATTATGCATATAGCTGGCTGACTAGATGGACGGTAACATAAGGGCTCTAACTATTTTCATGACATACTCAGGAACAAAAAAGAAATAAACAAAAACTGTTAGCAAATTGCAAGATATGCTGTACACATTAGGTGTGCGTGATAATCAGAACGAAGACACTTTTTTGCGTTGTTACAGTAGCTGATTCAACATCGTGCATTACCAAATCAAACAAAAAATTGAGCAGTCAATCTTTTTTGTCATTCGTGATCCACTAATTTTATGATGTGAGAGGCGTGCCATAAAATCTTTCGCGAAAGCTCCTACTAAATATGCAACATTATAGTGGCACTTCACCTATACTCGCCTCATCTACAATAGAAACTCATGTAGATTCTTCATGGGGTAAATAAAATTCATGATTTTACGACTACAAAAAATGGTCAAACTGTCATCGATGGCAACTGGCGTTGGTTAGGCAGACTTCTAACATAAACATACCTAAGTTTCGTAATTATGGCAAATGAAGGCAAATTATTTATCTTTAAAAAATTTAATACAATTCACCCCAAGGATGATGCTCATCATTAGTAGATATTAGTTCGTCAAGACATACTCCAACTACGCAATGCTGGTAGAATATGGTAAATCATTAGTTTGTATGTTCAACAACTTTTAGTTTTTTTTATCTAAACATGTAGTTTCTCGGCCAAACTCATGCAGAATGAAGTCATGTATGATTTACCGTAAAGTAAATGATTTGTCTTAAAAAATATTTTGCTCTTTTCATAAACACCTCGTAGTAGTGGTTGTATAATGACACAGCTTTTCGACAATGTAACAAAAAATGCACTCATCTAGGACACGTCTGTAGCGTCAACAATAAGTTTTTTGAAGGCATACATCACTCGTCTATTTCATATTTGCTCCAATTCCCCCTTCTCGGGCAGATCACGCCTCCCACATGTACCGCTTTATAACCAAAATACATCTTACTTGTCTGTATTGAATTCACGAGCAACACTCTTCGGATTGTCATGGCTGAGTTCGTAAGTTGATCGTGTGTAGCCCTGATTTCGCTCGACGTGATAGGAGCATACAGTTATGCAGTGATTGTTTATGATGAACCAATNATGGCTGAGTTCGTAAGTTGATCGTGTGTAGCCCTGATTTCGCTCGACGTGATAGGAGCATACAGTTATGCAGTGATTGTTTATGATGAACCAATTATAGTTGGCCCTGGTTTTTTCATAATTTAATGTCAATTCCCTAAAGGTGATCATTCTTTAAAATAAAACACGCCAAATTTTATTTTTAGTAAGATTTGCCTTTGGCCAATTCCTTATCATGTCAGACTCAAAATGATTAACTTGACACAAGAGCTTTTTATTCAATGAAAATCGATACTCACTATTTATAATTAGACTTCCGCAACTTGAGGATTATTTATGCATTCAAAACATCGAAATCTCGCAAGTGTTTTTAAACCACATTAAAAATGCCGCTTGATTGATATACTGCTATTACCGCTTTAATCCCAACCAATGTGCATAAATCAATTAATAGTAATCTTTAATCAGGGTGGACTAAAGCTCGACATCGTAAATTGAAACGAGGTGATATTAACTTTTACTGAAGAGAGCACAATAAATGTCGTAATTACTATATACAATTAAGTCAAACAGATATCAACTAATCAGTTTCCTTACTGGACTCATTACATTCACTGGAATGAGCCAGGAGTGATACGTGCAGGATTTGAAGAACAAGCGGCATAATTCATTCCTCAAACAAGTGCCCTTTGATCGCGGCACATCTTGTAAAGATACTTTTAGGGAATTTTACTCATCTTTACATTTAAATGAATACCAAGAATGATATGCGTCGTATCAAAGTAGTGTAAGAAATCTCTTTGACCAGGCCAATACCAGTTCTATGTATTCCTTAGACGGAAGCATTACAAGTGTACAAAACGATTTCACTGTCCACAATTTTTTCGTATACAACGTACATTTTATACAAACATTTTAAAGTTAATTTTTTCTCTCTCAATATAAGTTTCTTGAGGTTCACAACGATACAAAGTGATAAGATATTTATATTAGTGTTTGATACGATGATTGAAAAAGCATTGAGCTTGTGATGAGCAAGCTATTACTAACACGCGGTACATAACTTTTCTTCGGTTCACGACCAAAGTCAATCCATCATTTATGGCTCATTCGGAAAGTAAATGATGTCACTCTTGAGGCGGCCATTCATTAGCATCCCTGTGATGATCAACCTCCTTTATCTCGAACTCTGGAGTGGTTTTATCGAGAGAAAAAAAGTGCTTTTATCAAATCACCATAAAACTTTCATATGAAACCGAATGAACCGCATATCAGAATACACTCAACTAACATTATTCCTGAACCGCAGCTTTGAACTTTCGTTTAAATACGAGCAGTGCTTTCTGCTTTTTTTTTTCTTCCAGGTATAAAGACCAAATAGGGTCAGATGAAAAATGGTAATATGACAGAGCTACAATGTAAACAAACAAAGTGTTGCAAGCAATGAGAGCATATTTATTCGTGTTAGTGTAAAGAAACCCAAGTTGAATTTGTTCTGATCCACCTTTGCAACCGAGTAATGCGAAGAATGTTTATTTTCATACTTTAATAGATCATGTTTCTTTCACTCGCAATTTTCTGTAATCACGATCATGATACAAATGTTGATTAAACATAAAATTGTACGTAATTGGAGGCTATTCAATTTTGCCTTTTTTTTTTGCTACACCTTAAGCGTAGTTGGTATGCAGTAGCATAGGTTTGCACAAACTGTGAAGTACATTGCGTGCAATTGTGTATACAATATATATTTTTGAAGCGATGAACACAAAAAAGGTGAGACCACATTTTCATCCATTATTTTGAGTTACTGATCAAATATTGATATATATTTTTTTATAGTGGTCGGCCAAGGATTCTCAAAAATTCGACAATGATAAGATTCATAAACCACGACTATACTTTGCAAATTTATTCTCTTAAAATCATGACCATCATCGCCTGACTGTTGCCAGTTTTGCCATCGCAAAACACGACATAGTAATAACAATGACACAACTCCTCATGCCGCTTCGGCACTCATACAAAAACCTTTTCGGCAACCTGAGAACCCAAAAGAGTTTTGGTAATTGGTTAGCTTAAACATTCATAAGAATCAAACATGTATACTCTGTCAAGTATTAATCAATTCACGAACGCCTTCAGCACCAATTACTTCATTTTTTTATTGCTGCCCAGTGCCAAGCACGATGAAACAAATTGCAGAAAAATAGTATGGATATTTATCAGATACAATTGAAAAAAGGGTAGAGTTCTCCTTTACAACAAAATCCTCACTGTTTTTCTACGTGAACTATGTTTGCCAAATTACCTCATATCGGAAGCGAGCTATTACTGTCTGGTTACAATCGAAAAAATGCCCTCGAACACACTAATTGTGGACTATTAGGCTTACTTATTTAAAATATGTCGTATGGTTTTTCATGCCACTTTGAAAAACAATTGATTGATTGTCCTAAAACCTTGAACGAATGTGTAAGAACGGCTTGACAATTTGCTATGTTTGAGAGGTTTCAGTAATGATGGTAATTGGCAGCACACTATTGTACATATCTTGTTTATTAAGAGTTCGATGTGATTCACCTAACCTTACAGATTTCAATAAAAAGTCATCATACAGAAAAAAATATGATACTAGATAAAACACATAAATACGTCATTTTCTTCGTCAACATGTGCATTATTTTCATAAAATTCTAATTTGAGGATGACATCACAAGTAAATTTGTACTTATTTAATTGAAATCGAAGAAAAAGGGGGCATATTGTGTTTCTTTATTAAACAGTCTCCCGCATGGCTGAATTAAAAGATAACCTTTTTACACATTGCTTCGTCATTAGTATCATCAGGTCTATCAGTTTTAGCTGCATGCCATTTTAATACTCGTCCAGTCGATTTCATTTTATCTTGTGCATAATTCTGTTTCAAAAGATGGATAAGGTGAAACTATGACACGAGCAAATCGTTGCTCGTCTTCAGTTAGTTATGGAATATTACTACTGTACAAATCAAAGATACGGGGCGCTACATGGTTAAGTTATCATGGAAAATATGCTCCTGTATTAAGTAAGCCTATCCTCCGCAATTTAATAAAACATGGCAAAAAAATATTATTTGGCATCCACGGTGGCTGGCCATTTACATAAAGAGTTGTACAGCATTTTGCTTTTGCCACACAGAAACCTTAGGCTATTTGATATGGTGCGAGTTCCAGTTAACCGTCTTTATCTTAACAATTATCGCAATTAATGTACCATTGCAGTAAAACTACGTGAGATCAGAACGGTTGATGTATGAGCATCTTCTATATGTGATAGCTGATACGCATCAAAGTATCAGTAAGTAAATTAATGCTTCACAAATTTGTCTTTAAGTAGGATTTAGTTTACTTTTTTTGTAAATATCATCCACGTTTAGCTCGCATTGAATCTTTTCTAAATTGCCGATATGCAGCAGTTAACCTGCAAATGTATTCCAAAACAGTGGGAAAATCGTTGCTGATTTTAAATGATAAGTTTAATTTACAAGCACAAGAAAGAGCTTCTTCAAAGTTTGGCTGAGGATGGTAACGAAGTAATTAAGCTATCATCAGCACCTTCATCAAAAGCAATTTGCCGTCTTAGAAAGAATAGTAGAGAATACTCCGCTTGGGGGCATTTAAATAAATTGATAGCGCCTATTCAAACAATTATCGCTCATTCTGTCATTCTTTGAAAACATTGAACAAGAATGTCCACTACTTTAAAACAATCGCATTCTTAATGGTCAACCTTGTAATACTATATCATTTGACACGTGGTAGGTCCTTGTTTTGCGTTACCCTTTTTCCAAACCCGTGATAAGAATATATTTTGCAAAACCATCATAGCTTAGATTTATCTATGGGTAAGATTCAAGTTTATCAGACTTCTAAATCTTATACCTACAACAGAGTTTTGTGGACTATTTGTTTTTGAAAGGGCGAAAAAGATCGGAAGCGCTTGGAATGTTATCGTATCTTTTACCACTACTGTGAAACAAGGCCACCTAATTATATAAATACCTCCACTATTCTCACTTTAATGTTTGATCTCCCAGTTTTAGGCAGTTTATCAATCACCGCCACCTTTTCCTGTCTAGTACACATAGATAGCGGAATTCGGCAAGAAAGGAAGTTTTAAGTGATTTTTAAATTAAGCACTAACACATCAGCCACACTTCTCACCCAAGCGACCAGACAAAAAGGTTCAGCGAAAAAAAATCTATAGCCAAAGGTGACGCCAAAATTATCAGCAAACAGACGGCAATTGCATGCATATACATTTAGATCCTTTTTGCGCTCATCTTGCACAGGTTGATGATGACAGCAGTCATCTCTGAGCCTGCCTACATTAACAACTGCACACCTATCCAGGCATAATTTCCCCTAGACTGGATCTAACATATTTATAGGGCGAACGGAGACACAGTCGACTCACTTCAGTATCCCACTTTTTTGCCTAAGCTTACACCAGCATATTTTTATTTGCTTTTGCCTAGTTTTTAGTTTTGTTGGTCTTCCTTGATGATCCTTGTTTTCAAGTGTGTGGGTCGATGGATGAGCAGATAAAGATAAGGACTTGCGGATGGGCTTACAGTTGTGTAAATTAGAATAGGAAACTTCCTTAGCATTTTCGGTCCCTTTGTACATATTAAAACTGTACTCCTCTTACCAATTACGCGTCTTGGCAACTGGAGGTCTTTTTTTTCTCGTCTTGGTCCAAATGATCTTCAAGCCTCAGGTTAAATATGTTTGTTTATAACACAGACACCAAAAACTATCTATCTCCTAATCATTGTGTTGACTCAATCATATGCATGAGTGGATGAAAACGAGCAGCTATTTTCCTTATTATCTCTGTCTCTCTCAGGGATATGCAGCTTGTTTCAAGCATCAGCACGGACTTCGTTATAAGAACGTACGTAAGATTATCCTAAGGCGATGACGAAGGCATGAGAAAGAAAACCAACAAGAATATAAAACTTGCAAAAGAGACTGCACACACTGCATAGTTTTTTTTCTCGCTATCTTCAGCCTTCTAATGTTTTTTTTTTCACGATCCCCCTATCAGTTACACAAAACTCATCATGACAAACATCTTGGAATCGTTCTCTACAAGCTTATTGTGAATTATGATAACACCTATTCATCGTAATAATACCTTCTTTATTTAAGCATATTATTTCAAGCAAGATTGCGTTTTAGAGGATGCAAAATGGTTCAGGTTTCCTAATACGAGCTTCTTTAAAAAGTAAAATTGAAAAAAATATCATCATCTGGAGAACTAGATCATGATGGAAACATCCGTTTTTTCTCTCTTTTTTTCCGTATTGCGATATTCACAGCGGTAAAACTGGCGGTGCTCTCAAGCTTGAGCTAATGCAGAACAGTGGTGTGAGACTCGTCCTTTTCGGAAGCATCGACCCAGGAGAATTGAAGGGCGCCGAGAAAACCGTCGAAAAAAAATGTATCCCGTAAAACAATACCTGCGCTCTGACTGATCCTGGGGACGCAGACACACACTGGCTCCACTCGATTCAAAACCACACACCTTTTCTACTCTGTCCACGCAGTTGTAAAGCTCCACGTAGTGATATATTTATGAGGACATCCACGCCTAGACGCTAGCGATGACGGATGATGTATTTATGACAGTATTGTACAGATTGATATTTCTACCTTAGACCGGAGCGAATCCATTATTAAATAGAAATTGCATAAAAATCTAAACCCAAATCAATTTTTTTTTCGAAGATAATTTTAATAAAATGGAGCCATCCCTTATCAATTTAATATCATCAGAGAAAGTAAAAAAATCCACCTCTTATCGAACATTCAAAAGGAGTTTTTCCAAGGCAATTACTATTTGGAGACAAAATTGCATGGATTAGAAAAGCCCCGTTTAACGGTTGTTTTTTAAAGTGAAATCGACTCCTTCCGTGAAAAAAATATGCCATATTTGAACACATAAATGGAATAAATTTTAAATGAGCCTTTATCGTTCCATCTGTCCAATTTTTTTCGAGATAATTTTAATAAAATGGAGCCATCCCTTATCAATTTAATATCATCAGAGAAAGTAAAAAAAATCCACCTCTTATCGAACATTCAAAAGGAGTTTTTCCAAGGCAATTACTATCTGGAGACAAAATTGCATGGATTAGAAAGCCCCGTTTAACGGTTGTTTTTTTAAAGTGAAATCGACTCCTTCCGTGAAAAAAATATGCCATATTTGAACACATAAATGGAATAAATTTTAAATGAGCCTTTATCGTTCCATCTGTCCAAAGTATTATTTTCTTTTTGTGCATAACAACGACCGAGTTAAGTTGTACTTTTTAGTTTTAACGCAATCAGATAGCGACTAAAAATGGTCAGTCTTTTTCTTGTGTCATTTTTTTGGCTGAAACTAAAGTCACTGCCTCACAACCTTGTTTTTGAAAAATAAATTTGGTAAATTTAAAGGTAAAAGGTATAACATTTTCAAGCTTCGAACCAATTTTCTCGTGTTATTACCTGGATATCTCCCATTATGTCCCCACCTTCGCTGACTCCCTCCCGTCGTTACTATTTTACCTGTTCGATTTGTTCAACCCATTCTCAGAAAAAAATACGGTTCTTGATTGTTGCTAACATGTATGAAAGTGTATCGCCACACGATTTATCATCATTTCAGATAGTTACTTTCGCGGAAGTAATTTTTTGAAGTTCTAAGCTTGTCATTTATTAAGACTACCTCGAAAAACTACCATTTAGAATGGTGCTATTTTAAATTGCATAAAGTATGTATGTAGTGAAGAATGTATTACTAATGCCTAAACAAATGCGGTTATAAACCTTTGTATTATATGTACATCTTTTAGCATGCGAATCAATGGCCTCAAGGCATGTCGATTTCTAGGATGTTTCCCGCATTGAAAATTGTCTTGATAAGTTCTTCCACCATGCATTGGATGTGGATTTTGCACTCCATTAAATATTCAAAAATTGTAATACATTGAAGGAAAAGAATGCTAAGGCTACCAGTAAGTTCCTTTTTCAATATTGGCATAACTTCGCTCCTATGGATTTCCTCATTTCGCTATGGTAACGTCTAGTCCAGTCGCCAAAAACAAAACAAAAATGGATATTTTCTACTTTCTTTGTCGCGAGGAATTGGATTTAAAAAGGTCAAATGTTTAAAAAAATACATGTATTTCCCCTTCGTGTATGTGTTCGACTACTGGAAGTTATTAGATGTTGCGCAAACCTCTGGCCCATTTCGTTGTCTTGAAAAAATTGATTTTTATTGCATCACTTGCCCTTCTATCAAACCGGGTGATTCATGCACAACAGATAACAATATGTTATTAAAAACTAAATCTAAGAGTCTTTCCATATAAGTTGGGTCTTTAAGACTACCAAACCAAACTAAAACCCATACTGGTATCACTGTCAGTGACACCAGAGTTGAACAGTTCTTCGTATATAAAACACACAATAACTTCTTGTATACATGTATAAAGCATGTCTTCTTTCAATTTCTTCCTGGCTATATTACTGATGTTTGTTCGCTTATCAGAAAGGAAAAAAAAAGTTACCGGTGCACAAAATAATAAAAGCTGTTAAGAACAGCTA
>JAAXOA010000415.1:0-24284 GCA_036561885.1 Salina celebensis
TCCAATTTTAGGATATATTCTTGGAATATCTTACGTCCTTGTTGTAACAAGTTTATGTGGAGTGGCTTATTTTGCAAATGTAGGAAACTTGTATTTTGCATTCGGGTTTCTTCTGGTAATTTCTTTAGTTGCTGTTGAAATAATAGTTCTCTTCGAAATTGGGATCCATTTTCTTAATACATCTGGACAATCGTTGCGAAGGTTTAAAAACATGTCAATGAAGTGGAAATGCCTTCAAGGACGAATGTGCAGAGCCCAATGCCGGTCACTACAGCCACTCTACTTGAAAAGTGGAAATTTCTCAGTGATCAGCCAGGACTTAATGAAGGGATACCTAAGCGCCTTGATGGATTCTGGTATCAACGCCATATTGCTTATGAACTCCATATTTTGTTGACAATGAAAATGTCTAAATCATTACCTGTCTATAAATTAAAACTTACAAATTATAAAAAATGTAAATTCGAAATGTTGAGTCACGTAAGTAGTATATTTTGTCGTGAAAATGGTTGCTGAAGGTGTTCGCCATTACCGGAAAAATAAATGGCAGAAGCATGGCGTTTTTTGGTCTGCTTATGGGAGACGCGAAAGGGATGTTTTCCCTTTGTGCATGCGTAGAGCGTTTGTCCTACGTTTTTCTCCTCGCATAAAACTCTTTCCTCTCAAGCATTGTTTGTAAAGAGAAGACGCCAAGTAACGTTTTCTCTTCTACAAGCGATTGCATCATGCACTTTTTCTTCGCTCGCTCCGCCGACTATTTTCATGTTTCATTCGAGAAAAGCTCATTCTTTTTAGAGGTGAATTTTTTTAAAGTGAATTTTAGAAGTTTTTTTTTCAAAAATTAATTGATCAGTGGATTTGTTTGGAGATTTGTGGAAGAGATGCCGCCGGTATTTAGCCGTTTGAGGAGGACCCCTCCGAAGGTAAGAAAAATAAGTAATAAAATAGTTTTTTAGTTAGTTGGTAGTTTATTTATCAGTGATTCTTGTAATGGTTGTGTTAGAGCTTAGGTTAGTTAGAATGTGAATCGTGAGTGTGAATGATGAGAAATTTTAATTAAGATATGATAAAAGTAAGATTTGTTAGTCATGTTTATTTTGATTTTGATTTTAGTGTTCAGATTGGAAAAATTGTTGGGATTGTGTCACTGATGACTGTCTGTTTGTGACGAAGGACGCTGGGGATCAGCCAGGTTGCCTCCCACCACCTCTTCCGGATGGCTTCTACCAGAGTGTAAGCTGAAAACAAACAAAAACACATGTTATGATGACTACTTCGAAGTTTTATTTTATTTATATGAATCATTCATTTATTGTTAAACTTATCTTTCAGGTGATTGAATTTTCTGCTGGACTTTCCCCGGATGTTTGCCCAGGCCGTACCACGACCACCATCGCTCCTCCTGCTGTGGCAAGTACCACAATCGTTCCTCCAGTCGTAGTCGCAGGTAAAATATAATCAAAACTCATCAGTTGCATATAGATTCATTGAATTGAATAATCATACAAAACCATTAAAACTTACCTGGAAACCTATTTGTTCTTTCAGGGTTGCCAATGTGGATCAAATTGGCCCTTTATGGAGGCCTGGCTTCTGGCCTGACTCTTCTCGTCGTCTGCGGCTGCTGCTGCTTCTTTTATTGGCGAAATCGCCGCGTAGCGAACTACGTTGGTAGAGAGACCTGGGCTCAGATGAATCAGGCTCGGAGAGAACGTCGTCGGCGGGATGAGGAAGCTTGGGTCCAGTACCATCGTATGCTTGAAGAAGGGGATGGGGAAGGAGACGTCTTTTTTGACGCTGAAGGGCCTCCTGAAGACCAGGAAAATATTGAAAATGAAGCGAGAGTTGGCGTGATTGGGCAGGGCGAGCCGGTGGCAGCTGTTGTTGTTGCTGATGCAGTTGTTGATGACGCTGGAGTCGAAGAGGAAGAAGAAGACGGTGATGATAATGGAGTTGAAGGGGATGCAAGTGGAACGGATGGAGGAGAAGGAGGCGGGGATGGAGGTACAGGTGCTGGAGGGGATGGTGTTGGTGAAGGTTCTGATGTTGCCCCAAGGGGCGAAGGCGATATGGAGCGTGAGTTCAATATTATGTATTTGAATCATGTATTATGTTAAATATGTAAATTTCATCATAAAAATTTGTTTTTTCTTTGTAGTTTTCAAGATGACTCGTTCTGGGAAACGCTATTAGGCGTGTTTTTAAAAGACTGTTTTTTAAATTTTATTAATAAAAGCCTACTGAAAGTGTTTGCATGCAAGAATTGATGTTTTAATTCATATATTTATAACCTATTCATCGCTTACATTAAAAATCATGGCTATATTTGTTATGCTACGCCACGCTTTATAATTAGACCGGTATTTACATAGACTGTAATTTGAATTAATAGCGTGCGAGGAAATATGTTTTCACATATTCTTTTAACGTGCATGAAAATGCATAACTAAGTGGTTTGTGAACGAATCAGACCAAATGAACTTTTTTAGTGTGACATATTTTCGAAAAAATCACATATTTTGGAATATTTTCACACGTACATTATGTGACACATATTTAGCCAAATTTTCCCATACTCACATATTTGGTACAAAATGATAGGAATAATCACTAATCAATAGCACATGTGACCAATTATGTGACATATTCACATACCACCAGAAAAGCCACCCATCTCACGACGGGGACAGTCGAGAGGGGACCCTTAACAGAACGATTTTTACTTTTAAATACGCGTAGAAGCTAACTTAGAGACTCAGCTTTACAAACATTACCACTCATTCCTTTTGCGATGAGTTTAAAGCCAAAGAGTTAACACGGTCTTTCAACAGTGTTTACTGGCGTGTAGTAATAAAATTTAACTTGTAAAGAACCTATAAATTGCGCAATATGTTCGAATGTTACCCATAATTATCTCAACAATTATAATGAAGGTTGTCAACTAATGTCAATGTTATTGATTATTATCACCTTCCAAATTTGGCAGAGGCCTCCTTTTTAAAAAACCAAAACATTTTATGCCCTTAATTTTAATCAGACGTCAGCGTCTTTTAGTAATAAAGATTGATGGTCATCAAATGTGTTGGTGAGAGGGGCAAGAGGCTCACCATCACCTGTGCGACAACATAGCTATTCAAGTATATAATAGCAACAAAAGAGGGGCGGTAACTTAGGGCTTTCAGTATATGATATTTTGCCAAAATTTTCACATTTCCTCGCGCTCTATGAATTAACCATTACATAATTAAGTGTCGTAGCTAATATTTTTACCCTCTTGCTGACAATATTACTCCAATATCTTTAATTCTATTCTTATCTTTCTTTATTTCTAACTTTCATTTATATTCGTATTGTTTGTGTAGTAGTAAGCGTGCTTGCATGTTACAACTATTTACCAGTTTTAGTTACCAGTTTCAAACCTCCAATTGAACGGTCCTGTATACCGGAAACCTGAAAAACCAAGAAAAAACTGTTGGGGGGTCCTGTCGGTTTGTTTAAAATAAACCGCATTATCCCAACATTAGAAAATTGTTAGGTCGTGGCTTGACCCCTTGCATACATTAATATAAGTATTCATAATATTGTATCAATCTTCCTAACGATCGATATTTGCTACATTAAAAAGCAGTATGCGTGCAAATAAAATTGTTTCGACTAACTTCTTAACCTCAATTATTCAATTATTTGCTTAAATCTATAATTTCATTGTGCAATTTCATATTAATTATAACATATACTATATACTACCAAAAATGCTCCAAAGATTTAATTTCATATTATAAGAGTGTTACTGGAGCATTTGCAATACTCACATATTCAGCTTAAGTATAATTTTTTGAGGAAAACAATACAAAGACAAAAGATAAATGCTGAACGTTCTTTACTCTTCCCTTTCATCTGAAGACGTATACTCCACAACATCGATGATGGATTCCGTGTCCGAGTATTGGGGAGAGGAGTCGTTTTGTGATACGTCACGTACTACCAGGTTTAACGGAGCTTCGTCAATCGGTGAAGGCGGGGTTGGAGGTCGCTCTGTTTCATCCTCAACGTTGTCCAAACTTTGCTGATCATTTTCCTGCTGTTCCTCTTGGCCGTGCTGCTCACCGCTGTTCTCAGTTTGCACATTCACATTGCGTCGTGTTTCAGTATGACAATTTGTGCACGTTGTACCAAAACTTCGTCTTAACTCGGCCAGTTTGGCAGTCAGTACTCTGGCTTGAGTATCGAGCTCTTCGTTACACCTTGTTAGTACTGCAATACGGCGTTCTAATGCTTCTGATTCCTGGCGCAATTCAGCTTCACGTCGCCTACCCCTTTGAACAAGTTGCTGTACCTCGTTGCTTCTGATACCCAATGTGGTGGTCAACTCATCGATGGCAGAAAGTGTTTGGCGTCTCTCAAGCATAAAATTGTCTCGAAGAATCTGTTCACATTCTCTGTAGCACAAAATCCAGTTTACCTGAGTGTCAGATGACCCAGGGGGTCTTGTATCTTTCACATCTGCCTCTTCGGTAGCTTCCATTGTATTGTTACTTGGGGCAAATTCCGAGGAATCAGAGTCACTATCATTGTCGCGTACATGACGATCATCATTGTAATGGGCGGTTTTGGTTTTACGATCTCCAGCATTTTGAGTCGAATCGATAGTCCGCTTGGGACCCCTCTTAGCCGGTGCATTATGTGATTGACTGACTGGTCGTTCAAAATTTCCCGTTTGCCAGTTGCGTGCATTACGGAGTTTTCCCATTCGGTTATGGTAGTCTTGGACATATGCGCGTGTTCTTTCAAGTCGCGTTTCTCTCTCTTCCACTGAACATGTCTCGCTGGTCATATCAGATTGCGTTTCCTCTTGCTTTGAGTCCTCGTTTGGGTAGAAGTTGATGTATGGCAAATCAAATGTCCTGCCACAATAAGGATTGGAGCAAAAGTTGCCATCGTCATTCTTTGCACACGAGTGGTGCGCAGTTTTGTTGCAACAATTGAATTTTAGTCCAACCTCTTGAATATATTTGTTGCATTTGACACAAATTGAAAGGGATGAATCCACTGATATAAATCAAGTCCGAATATAATTAAATTGTTCTTGATCAGTGCATTTATTTGACTAGTTCTTACTTTTAACCGGTTCGAATACTTCAACTGAAGAATTGTTTATACGCGTACTTGGACCAGGTTGAGGTTCTTCCTCCTCCGGTCTCACGCTATTCTCTGGACCCAAGATAAACGGTGGCCCTTGAGGAATTGGATACGTGTAGAGTTCATGACAGTTAGGACAGAGCGTTTTGATCACGCTCTGACTTGCACGCACCGATTCCAAACATCTTTTATGACATATGGTAGTGCAACAGTCAAGTTGGATTCCAGCACCCAAAACAAAAAGGAAACAGACAGGGCAAACCGGGGTGAGTAAAGCCATTTCTGTGTTAAAAGACAAAACAGAATTCTCAACGTCTATTACTTATAATGAGAGTTGACTCACACAGCGCTGACAATAGTTCGAAATGTTTGAGTGTTAAAATACCTTCGAATAAAATTTCAAACCCTTTCATATCTATCCATTTACTTTACAAGATTATATAGCAGACATAATTACATGTCATCTATATAATGTGCGAAGGCGTGTGTAGCCAAGTTGCGATCACTAAATTCGATGCAGTCATTCTCACATATACACCATAGTGTATGATCGTAGTTAACTAAAGTGGAAGAGGCACAGAGTAGACGAAGGGGTGGTCGATAGGGAGGATTCGGTGGATGCTTGGATTTGATTGAAGCAATCACCGTGGTTACAAGTTTCGACTGGCACTCGAAGCATGCTTTTTCTTCCAGCTCTTGTCCATGTTCCTTGTTGCAATTAATATGAAGGCACTTAAGTTCGTCATAGAGACCAGCCGCTATTTGAACAAACCGTGGAATCGGGGTAAAGCTCATAAATATAGGGCAGTACGTTAAGCATATGCAAAAGTATACTAGAATAAAACCGTAAAAGCACGTGAAACACTTTGGGTTGGGCCGTTGTATGAGTACTTGTTCACGAATCTTTTCGTGTTTATCATGGTTATCCAAAATCAAGTTTAGATGAATATCCTCTGTATTAATGTCATACAAAAATGGCAGCGTACTGTCAGCCATGATTAGGCTCGATGTCGACAGGATGCGCAAGCTGCCCAAGTCTCAATGTTCGAAACGTGATATTTCGTGAGATGTGGAACATCTTCTGCCCTACAATGAACCCATACACTATAAAATTTCTCACTTGATAGATAACACTTCGACAGACACCGGTCACAAGCGTAAAAAGGGCTACTATCACTGTGATAGCGTTTGCATATTCTAAAGTATCTAAAATGTTCAGCATTCGTAAGTTTGTATTGCTTCCAGGTGTTTTCCTCGTAGAACTCTTTCTTCCAGTTCTTATTACCTACTATTTTATCTAGACAAACGTGCATATTCATGTAACATCTATGAAAGCATTTCGGACAAGTTCCGTACGGGCAATGAGTTTCCGCTAACTCTCTCAAACGGGAATGGTTTATCTGTACAGTGTCAGAGGATGATGAAACTTCGCTGTCGCTCATTGTGAGCGACGAACCGGGGATTTCGTGGTGACAGGACGTATATCTGCGTGTTGCATAAACTCAAACAGGTTAAATGGTTTTTCAGGCTCTATTGGAGCCAGTATATCTTCCGAAAGTGATTCAAGATTCAGAGAAGGCGTCTCAGGTAACACTGCGTCCAAGCTGTTTAAATCTTGTAGATCAAACTCGTGCATACAGGAACTTCGAAGCCCGCCGGAGAATCCTGGCTCATTAAAAAGTGTAGCTGTTGTCTCTGTAGCTGAGTTTCCAGTTGCAATATCTTCAAGACTTGAAGCAATACCAGCGTAATCGAAATCAGGAGTTTCAATGCTAAATCCTTGTGGACCACTGTTAATATTGACGACAGGATCAAGAATTCCAACTGCGCCAGTTTCTGTAAGGTTTTCTTGTGTAATGTCAGATTCGCTGGTAGGATTGCTATCGCTTTGATAGACGGTAAAAGCCTGTTGCCAACTGCGTTTTATATGTGGACATTCGTTAACGATTTTCCATGCATGATTTATGATAGTTTCCGGATAGTCATTTTGGAATCGAGACTTGGAAAGGATGCCACTGTAGAATTTGTGCACACACTTTGCACAAGGAAACGATGTTGATTTTGTTGGTGCCATGCACTTGAACTCTTTTGATGGTTTCCCTTTACCGTGTTTTGTCAAACGAGTTTTAGATACTCGCTTGCTTTTGTCTGCAGTGTGTTGTTTTGGATTGGTTTTCATCTTTCTGTTGATTTGAAACATTGCTAATTAGCAAAATCGAATTTGACTACGCAATCGATATGCATCCAAATTTGCGACAAATAAAGCTTCTTGCTGTTTGTTCTCTAGCTTTGTCATGTATTCTATTGAAAAATTGTAATGCAATATTTTCGTTTAGAGATATGTTGTTGCTTAGCAGAGGAGTTCGTTTAAATCGACGACCCAAACGAAGATACAAGAAATAGAGACACAGATGTCCACAAACTGTACTACTGTACCCCTGATGTTGGGTTCGATTAACTCTTATGACAGGATATAGATACGGGATATGGTAAAATTCAGGGGTCTTGGAATAAGAATCGTAAAACTCACTAACCGGACCTTCGTGGCTTAAATAGGTGACAAACACCACCCAATGTCTACCCACTGATCCTGCGTTAGAAGTGTTACATAGAATAACGAAATACTTGTTTCCAATATAGTGTATTTTATTGACATAATCCTTAGCTAATACAAATACATCTACATCCCTACCTACGACATACTTAGCGCATGCATACAAAGTTTCGGCATCCATATTGGCTCTAGTATTTTACAATATTCTAGCTATTACTTGTGTCTATATTAAAGTCAGTTTTTACAAAAACATTCGATTTATCAAACTGTACAAGCTTACTGGACTCGTAGTAAAAAACGCACACTAAGTTCTCAGTAGTATTTTCTTTAAAATTTAAAACTAGTCTGCAATTTCCTGGTCGTCCTACCCCCAATCGGTCTCGTTTGCCACTGAAGGAATTATAGACGGGGATCAGGGTGTAACCAAATTTAGTAAATAGGTCCTTGGAAACATCACAGCATAATTCGCCGTTTTCATTTTGAATTGACAGAAGCTGCTTATAATGTCTTGCGTAGTCATCTCCAGAAACGGAAAATTTGGGGGAGTTGTACCATATATCTTCTCCGCTCAATAGAAATCGAAATCCGCTTAATCCGTGTGGTCGAAAGTTGTATGGTGACAAGTTGTAAGCTCCATAGTAAGCTTTGGCAGTTACAAGACCAAATACAGCCAAATTAGGCAGTGAAGTCAGGAGAACTTCAGAGGTAAATGTCATCTGTCCTGCTGGAACAACAAAGCTGCACGCCTGGTACTCGTTTAGAGGGAACGACATCATAGCGTTTCTGTTCAAAGCTGCTTCATAATTCAAATCTACGCGACTATGAACTATAAGTTTTTTTATTTGAAGATAGCAGGACTTTATAACCAAGCGATCCGTAAACGCTGCCGTTCCGTCCAGTGTGGGCGCGAGAAGTGCGAAAGCAGAGGGTGAAAGTCGAAACCGAATAGCCACTGAATGGTTGCGTGGAAGATACCTGCTTGTTTCGAAGAATGCGTGGTTTATTTTTCCAATTATTTCGATGTTTTCCTTCTGTGCCAATCCCTGCAGGGCCACGTATGGCACACTAGTGGTGTCCGTTTCCGAAACCGTATTATTAAGGTAAAGCCCTTCTAGTGGTCCCCGTTGTCTAATACTTTCTGAAGTAGAGTATAGTATTCTGTTTATATAAGAACTAAAGCTATTCAAATTCCCCCCAGATGTTATATTAATTCCATCAAGGCGGATGTCAACGGACTCGAACATACAGCCTAACGGGAAATTGCCCAAACTAGTCTTGCTTGAGGGTAGAAGCTTGTTTCCGTTGGCCTGTGTTATTTGTAGCGTTAAGTGTAAGAGAGTATCGGACAGTGAAATCCAGTAAGGCGAAGCCGGGATTATGATCTCCAACAAGTCATTCGTCTTCGTCAAAGGCAATATTTGCTCGTATTCTGAACTCAATATGCTTAAATCAGAAGGAAGCGTGCTGGTCAAGTCAAAATGGCTAACATTATACGTAGCAGTTGAACTATTTTGTTCCGCTTCGATACGCTTGCGTTTTACTTGCTCCATGCTGAAAACCGAACGGGTTATCTCCGTTTGCGATAAGCCTTTCGAGGTTTTCGAGACTTTGGCTTCGTTCCTCTTCCAGTTTTTGCCTTCCGTTTTGTGGAGCGCTTCTGTTTAGGTCTTCTTTGGCCAACTGCTACTTTTAAACTGCGTGGCTTACGTCGACCGTATCCCATCATATGATGTTTAGCTTTGAGTCTTCTCTTTCTCTTTGGCTTGGCGGTAGACGACGTTGAATGGATATTTAGGGGAGCTAAATCACTTGGCATCTCGGACATCCCAGATCCCTCCATATTAGCTGAAAAGTTTTCTTCTAAATTGCAAAACGCAAATAGTGGGCTCCTCACAGAACTCAAGGAAGGTGTTGTTGTCACTCTGGAGTCCAATACGTATCTGGGAAACTAGTGGCTTTGATACTTCTTTATAGGCCAGGTTTAGTGGAGTATATGTGCATCGTTTCACGCTGTCACTTTCAACTCTATCCAACACAGCCAGCATCTTCATTTCTTTTCCAAAAACAAGACTTTCTTTCACAATATCGCATGTAACAATGACACTAGAAGTGGACCGCTTAGGGGGTACTGGTGGTAATGGCTCGTCAGGCTTTGTAGGCCTTATAATCTCTGCAGGAATTGTAATTGTTCCTTCTCCATGAAATATAAAATAGTCTTCCAAACCCAGGTATCGATTAAGAAACGGTGAGAATTGTATCCGGTAAGCATAAATGTTCTTCCAAACCAGCGAGCTTGTCGCCCGTTTTACTAAAAACGTTACTCTTCGAATATTTGCTTTTTCTAGCGTACCTATTATATTAGCAACCAGCACACTAAGATTTGGTGTGCCAGTTTGTTCCTGTAATGCTAGTTCAGAGATTTCAACTTTTTGTAAACTTGCAGATCCCAATATTTCATTAAGGGGAATACTGTTATAGTAATCAATATCAGGGCTTCCAGGGGAAATGAGATCACCCTCTGGCATTTCAGGTGATTCTAAGAAGCCAAGAATTCTAGCAAGTTGATCCGACAGGAACAGTTTGGCGCCTGACGTACTCTCAAGACGGATTTTAATTTTAGTAATACGTCCATTCTGAAAATATGGCTGAAAGCTAGCGGGAATTCCTCCACGCCTACTGCTTGTGGTAAGATAAATCAAGAAATTTGAAAAGACGGGATCAGTCTTCTTAAGGTCAATTCTGTTCGTTTTTCTTGATTCAACACGAAATTTGTTATCACCCCGCTCCACGTTAAAGAATGGTAGGTTTATAACTGGTTCAATTACGGGGTCTGGATTTTGTTTTACGTACTTATCATAAAATGATATGTTCATGAGAGCCACTTCGTAGTTACATAGGTTCTTCGGTTTCGGGAAAACATTGCTGAATGCGAAGTTTACATTAAACGGACAATAGTCGCTAAACTCATTACTTGCCAGTGCCACAGAAAATACATCCGGCTCTTCCATTGTCCAAACACCTACTCCAAAATCGCTAGTGATAATTCCTCGTCCGAGAATGTTCGATCGACCTCCTTCTTCGACGAATCCTCAATTCGGTATGTGAAGCGGGGAAACGTGGGCTTTATTTTTATTATTTTATATACTTGCTTGCTAAAGCCAGGCTTATATTTTTTGCTAAAAATATTACTAGGTTCTAATACGCGAACTGTTTGACCAATCTTGTACTTAGGTGGTTTACGACCCTGCTTAACTAACTTTCTATATAAATTCCTAAAAACGATTTCACTGTTGTGGGTTCCAATTTTTAACGGTGCCATCAATGTTGCATGATGGCGCGTATTATTGATTTTATTCTCTACAGCTTCTAAAATGTCTGTCCATGTCTTACTGTTCTTTAAAGTTAAATAACGATAAATGTATCTTTTAACGGTTAAATTACTGCGCTCACATTGTGAGGCCTTGTATAAGCTCATTATCACTCTATGTTCGATATTATACTTCTTACAGAGGGCGCTGACAGCTTTGTTCGAGTACTCGACCCCCCCATCTGTGCTCAGTAGGCGGGGCCAATACTTCCCCCCGCGGCTCAGTTTTATAAGTGCTTTCTCCAGTGCAATCGCAGTTCCTTCTTTATCCTTCCTTTTCAATTTTTGCAATGCAATTTGCTTTGTAAACATGTCCATCGCTAAAAGTATATATGCGTGTCCTTGATTACTTCGTTTGTTTTCCATAATCATAAGGTCACTACAATAACTGTAATGAGGACGGGAAATTATAATGGCGGGCCTAACGTAGCGCCTTCTCGTTCGACGATGCCTGGAGAAAGCTTCAATTCTACTCAACGACTTGTCCAATTGCTGTAAGTCATATGCTGATTTTTGATTAGCAGCAAACTGTGTTAGTGATCCTAGACCACCAGGATTGAGAATATTACTCCAGGCACGCTCAATGCGTGAATCCCTGATCGGAGCTTTCACCTTCCTTTTCTGTCTTTTCGGTGGCATTTTTCTTTCTACTTGACTTCTTTGCAAGTCGTACAATCTTTTTAAGTTTTGCTTGCACCTTGGAACAAAACCATTTTAATGGCAAGTCAAGCTGTGAAAGATACTCGAGAAACACAGACGTATATTCCGGTTCCTTACCTTCTCCAGTAATTAAATACGCACAGCAGTGGAGAATGTTAAATTCTTTGGGAATCCCTGTGAGAGGCTCGGTCAGTAAGCCGATAACATTCCATCTGACTCCTGCGGCGGCCAAATGCTTTAGTATATCACTAATCTTTTTTGCAATGCGCTTAGGATATTTTTTACATGTCTCTGGATCAAGTTCGCTTTTTCTTAACATGTACTTGTCGAACGTCTCCTTATCCACTGTGTAAAATGTTCTAACACGTACAGGTGAGGACATGGTGGATCGTTGCTGACGTTAGTCGACGTAAAACCAATACTAAGGCTTCTTGCACAACTCGTTGGTTGTTTATTAACTTCATACGGAAGCCGTTTGAAAATTTTGGGCTAGGAGAAAAGGCTAGTCTAATTGTTTTGTTGTCTTTAAAACATACGTCCTTGCGGCTCAGCTTTAAACAATAAACAATTGATGCGATCTCTTCCATAGATGCTTTCCTAATGAGACGCTTGTACGAATGTTTCTTGCTCTTAAGCAAAGAAAGCAGCCAAGTAAAATTAGTTATAATACGCTCAATCATAGTTGTGGTCTTCAGCGTATATCTCAACGCCTTCTTCTGCAAATATGCTATTGCGGTAACGTAAATGATCTGGGGTCTTGGGATACACAGATAAAAACATGTAGCCGTATTTATTTTCCGATGTGCACTTGCGATACATTTGATATAGATATGTTCCGTCCGTACCGAAATTTCGAAAGAAAGTCTCTATCTGTTGGGTCTGAAAGGATTTGAACAAAATGAAATGATTGGCATTCACGGTCCATTCCTTTCCATAGCGTGGAAAAAGTAATTGTGACTGCCAGATTAAGCTAATTTTAGAATGGTGACAGTCCTGGAGAAAGAACTTGGTTATAAACTTTCTATTCTTCGATTCAGATGCTAATGCTAAGAAATCATCACAAATTAATAAAGTAGAAGAACTAGTCTCCAGTTCACGCTCCAAATCTTCTCTTGTGCTCAATAGAATTATGGACGGGTCAGTCTCTTTTGCTTTAGTAAATAATAATTGCGGTTTTTGAAAAAATATTATTGTCTTCTCGTGTGGTTTGTTAAATATGCTTTCTCTCGCTAACGCAATGCGTACCCCAAGGCTGCTTTTACCAGATGACGAGCTTCCAAAGACCAAAATAGAAGTGTAGGACTCGAGGCGCAAGTCACATGGCTTATACGAGTCCATTTCGAACTCGAATCTTTTCTCTGTGCTCGGGAGTTAAAATTCTCGATATTTTATCTTCGAGTCGCATACGATCAGAAGCAACGATTGTCCAATAAGGTTTCCGATACTCTCGCACTGACGGTTTCTCAAAGATGTAAATAGCAGTCGTATAATGAAACCTAACTCGCTTCATGTTTTTACTCATAATGACTGCCAACAGTAGAATTGCAGTGGTTTATAAACTAAGTGAGAAATGCCCAGCCGGGAGAGAATAGTTTTCAGTTAACCATACACGGTTACCATCACTATAACCTAGGAACTTTCTAGATACATTCTGTATATTGAATGCGCTACTTTCACTATTAGTACACTTAAAGTAATTAAATACTCCTGTATGCTTTCGTTCTACTATATCTAAGTAAGTTTTGTGTGATATCTTTTGTTTCCTTATTCCTTTACACTTTGTACACCTATTACAATACTGGTTATTACAGTCAGTACATTCAATGTTACGTTCCAGAATAGAGTAGGATTTCTGACGTAATGACAAAAACTGTTTTATATTCCAACCTTCGAACTTCCAACCTCCCGGTTTATTGTTGGACTTGAGATGTTTTAAGTATGTATCTTCTGGAATCGTAGAAAAATCCAAAACATCGGCAAGTTTCTCTAGATTAGACAAGTAATTATCTTCATTAGATAATTTTATAAAAGCAGAGTCGACCTGAGCATATAACATGTATGCTCGATTTCCAAATACTCTTTTAATATTATTGTAGTATAAATCATAGAGCATGAAGATACTCTCCTGTAAGACAAAGTAACCTATCAGGATATTTTTTGATACAAGACTCTTCTTTCGCTGTACATGCAATATTGCCATTTCCGGAGATACTGCTGTTGCGTCTTCAAATCTAGTTTTAGACAAATATCGTTCAGCAACCTTCTGCTGTGTGCAAATAATCGTTCTTATGTTTGTGCGTTTTTGCATGGTTTTGCCTACCGCTAAGTTTGCAATTGCTTTTCCAAAGTGAGCGTAAAACGCATTCTTAGCTTGGGCCCTACTCTGTATGCACAATTCAGCAAAATGACGAAGGTGATCTGCTACATCAAAGGATATAACACCTGTAACTGATTTAAGCTCCATTCCTTGTGATAAGTAAAGGTGTAGAAGTTTATCTGATACCCATATATTTGACTTATCATGACATGACAGGTCAAGTACGGGCGAATTAAAACTATTAGACAATATTCGGTTGTCTGAGGAACAACTATGCATTAGGAAGTCGATTGTATCCAAGACAAAGGTCTTGTGTCAACGTGTGTATCGTCTCTGGGTAAGTCAGATTGCATTTTATTATGTATCTTTTGCCATCGTTTTTCATAGTAATTGATAAGTCAAACATGCTTACTTTCTCTTCGTCCCAAAGCTCGTAGTTTTTGATACGGGACAGGATTTAAAAGAATAGATGCATATTGTTGTCTACAATCCACCCATATACTTTCTGTGTTCTCATCACAGCTATCACCTAATCGCTTGCTACTGAAATCTTGTTTCCGGACATTGGATACGGAAATGCCAGATAAAAGTGACTCTTCAAGAATTTTTATGATGCGACTATCCCTAAGATTTTGGTAATTTGATTGCGAGGTAATGTGCATCGTAGCGTATGCAAACCCTGATAATGTGCTATCCCATAGTGGGTTGGCACCATGATAGCTTTTAATGCAATATTTTGCATAATTTACAACCAATGAAGACATTGCGAACGCATCTGCTTCAACTGATACTTTTGCGTAGTCGAGAATGTTTTTGCACTTGAAATATTCGTAAGCACGGGTAGCCCGTCCATACTCTTCGTCTGTGAAGCGGTTTAAGTAACGAATATCTCGAAAATCCTCGCGTAATGGAATAGAGATACCATTTGAAAACAAAGGGAATGGCAGACCGTTCCGTAAAAGCGAAAATTCCTCACTGTTCTTTACCATATTTTTTAAAAACATCAAGTCGTCATTGTCAACACTTGACATAATGCTATGGAGGCTTTGGTCGTTGAAGTGGTTACATAAATCAATCATAACAATCTTGTTGTCAATTACCATGCTTGAAAAGCTATCTGCCGTTTTAAGTGGTGCCAGAGTAACATTCTGGATTCCAAGTTTACTGATGTGTCTCAAAAACGGTTTTACATGGTAAGAAAGGTTGTACCCAAAAACTGGAATTTGTTTTTTTGGTTTTAGTTTCAAGTTGCAGAAACTGCAAGGATACGATTTAGCAGATCCCCTAACGTAACCTTCTCTTTCTTCTCCGTCAATTAATGAAGAATGGTGATCGTGGTGGCGGACCGCTGGGTTACTTTTAGACACTTTGACGCCGCAAATATAACAATGTGTCACTTTCTTTATTTCATTATCTGTCTGATCAGTTTTGCGGAGTGGTATTTGATTAGTAATATTCTCATCTAAAAAGTAGTATGCATTCATTAACAACTGGTCAAAGAATTCGTTAAGTGAATTAGGCCCTGTCCCAGTCTGTGTATAAATAATCTTGAAATCGGAGTTTAAAGCAATCAGACTATATGCTGTGACTATAGGATCGGTCTCTTTACTTCCCGAAAACAAAAGCTGGTAAACAAAGAAAGTAGGTGGAACAACCAGCCTATGTAAATCTGTATTTTGGTAAAAGTCTGTTTTTGGAATGTTTATGCCAACAAGGTCATTCTCAAAGCATTGCTTCTCATGACATGGGTCCCTGATATAGGTGAAGCAAAATCTACACATCCCCAAGTACTTCTTCGATCCACAAGCCATGAAAGTTGCTATATTTAAAATCGCAACGAAATGATACTTAGCTGAGAACCGTGAACGAATATTTTTACTTAAATGCCTCCTGTAAATCATTAATAAGAACACATGCCTATCTTTCATTACTCGTGTAAGCCTAAGTGGAATGACTTTCTTTTCCTTTGTACAGTAACGTACAACTGTCACGCTAATGTTGTTTCGCGATTCGAATTCATCAAGATCTTTTAGATTATCGCCATATGTGCCTTCGCGGAAGTCGAGGTTTTCCACGAATTTAGAAAAGGTAGATTCACGCTCTAGCTTCTTTCTTAAGGTTTGTTTTTCTGCACCTTTGGCTGTATCAAGATTGTTCCCTTGTTTGTTCAAAACCATCTTATAATAAAGACAAGCTGCTATTGAATAATTAAAGCACTGCTTGTTATGTGTCTTAATATTTAAAATGCCATGGCGTCCCTGCAGGTGCTTACTTAGTGGTAAGTAACCTTCGGCAAGAACAGGGGAGTATTTTATCAGAGATATATGAAGCTTAAGAAGACGAATTATGGTAAGTCCAGATATCTCATGGCTTAATAAGTTCGATAATGCTGAAACATATTTGGCACAGTCGTAAATAGTATCATGAATGAAGTTAATATGAGTTATACGCAGTGGAAATGATGGGTATCTCTTCTTTACTTCATGATTATCCTTGTTGCTATAATACAATATTTCAAACGTAAGTTTCAATCTCAATCCTTTATGAACCAGAAGATACTGCTTAACTAACTGTTCCAAGGGATCAATTATGATGTCTACCCCTTCTATTATGTCTGCAATCTCATATCCATCATAATCGTACTCGTACGAAGATATGATATCTTTGAAGGCGCTACCTGTTTTTTTGAAAATTAAACGGTTTTGGGCATCAGTAGGAATTTCAATGGAATTTCCTGCTCCGATTTGGATGTTGGCGTGCTCGTCCTCATCAAAAGAACAATTGTGGAAATTTTTGTTAAAGAAAGTCTGACCACAGACACTACATCTGTGATTGCTTTCGATATGATCCATTAAAATATTTGTATCATGCGTCTTAAATTTACAAATTGCGCACATGCATACTTTTTCTAATCTTAGTCTCTTTGATCTTGTAGCCATTTTGAATGAATTCACGTCAGGTGTAGTGAGGTGCAACTCTAAAATGCAAAAGAATATGAACAGCTATTTGAAGAGGGTATAATTTATTTTCTTAACTTTATCAAGGATCAGTAAAATGTAAGTTACACATAAACACATTCTTTTCTTGTCATGAAAATTAAACTGAGTTATGTCGCTTCCATCCTGTTCTCACTTGTTTTTTTAAAGAAGTAATCTCTAAGCGGTATGTTGGAACTGATAACAAGTGAGTTAAGAGAGACGCAGCGACTCAAAGCCGTGTATATTCCTTTTAAATCTTTGAATCGAAAACCCGTAAGATTGCATACGGCAGAGGTAAATGTTTTTGACTGACTTTTGTAAACTGTAATCGCATTAGAGTTTTTTAATGGGATGTATTTAACGGTATATCGCGTATTTAAATGGAAACAGATGCAAACCTCCTTTAAAAAACCAATTGGAATAGTTCCATTCGGTAAACGGGGGCCTGAGAACGATGATGGGGGCTTAACCGCAACAAAGTTTGGAATTGGGTTTTCGTCCTTTAAGTAAAATATATCTTCTACAACTACTTCCGTATTGTTTACAATATTTCGCACCGCTGATAAGTTCCGAGTGACGACAACTTTGATACCTTTTCCCAAGTAACAGGTTGGATACAATTTTTCACACTCACAGCAATCAATGCTCAAAATTGGCTTAACGCACTTAATGCTAACATTCTTTGTTAGTAAATAAGTTCTATTCCATAAATCGACAAGGGAATTACTAGTGCATATATGCGTAGATTCAACGAAATCAGCTAGAATTTCATCGCTTAAGTTTGAGTCTAATCTTGTATTTAAAATAGAAACATCCTCTTCAGTAATAGCATCATTTCGAATATGATTTAAAACCCGTTGAAAAACGAGATCACCCTGTTGCCTTACGTTTGTTTTTAGAACAACGTGGTAATGCTTATTTCGAAATATTTCAAGTGCCTGTTTTGTCATGAAGTCATGATCACTCTTCGGTTCTGAATCAAGGCTAGTAGAGCACGGAGAACTCAACTGGCGACTATCGCCGTTAAGAATCAAAGAGAAAGGCAAGTTTTCACTTGTTATTACCTTTGGTGGATATTTAGATTTAATTTTCCAAGCCCGTGCAAGAAAACTATAAAATAATTGACATCCTGTGAGGTATACCTCGTCCAAGCAGCAAATGTCAGTTTTGGCTACCCTTTTTCTTACTTTAGGATGAATAACGTCATCAATTAAATCTTGGAATGATCGTTTTATGTTAAAAAATCCGATAAATGAATGTAGGGTACACCCACCTATTGCATGCGTGCTTGAAGCCACTGGAGATATGACATGGAAGTTAATGTTATGTTGTTTCATTAACGTGCAAGCAGCCATCCATGTTGAAGTTTTTCCTACACCAGCCCCACCGTCTATTAAAGCAATGACATTCGTCCCTTCTTTAGTTTTTTTAATAACCTCTGATACTATCTTAAGCGCTTCCCGTTGACATGACGTAAGTGGTTTGATGTGAAGCGCATACGGAAACTCTTGCTCTTTGCAACATTTGTTCATAACACTTATAAAGTTTTTGTAATATTTTATGTCTCTGGTGTATTTTGCTCTAGCTGATTCATATGAAAACTGTCTATCGATTGGCCTGTTCCCCAATATTTCCATTACTAATCAATAAAAACCGAGTTTAAATATGATTTACATTACTGCATTTGTAAAGAAATTTATTTCTGCTTACTGCTGGTCAACTGGAGGAAGCCCCGACACCCATACTATTCGGTGGGAGAATGAATATACAATACAACTTGCCTCTATTGTCGGTTTGTCAGGTTGAACCAATCAAAAAGCTTCCACAGAAGAGACTCTATAAGTACTTACTTTGCTTGAGGAAGAAAAATGAGCAACTGATGAAGTGAATCTTCGCGAAACTTCCCTTAAATACCATTCCGTTTACATGCCAAAAATAGAAGCATTTACTGTTATGATGCTTAGACGGTTAAGCCAGCTAATTTTTGAATTCACCTTCACAGACATTTTTATACCGAGTCTGTATTGCCTATCGTGTTACCAAATCAGTAAAAGCTAGAAAGAGGAATGTGAAATCCAATCCTTTATTGATCAGCGCAAGTATTACTTCACTACTAACACAACACGATGAGTAAACATGTAACCCTATCATTCTGCCAGAAGTAACGTTGCCAATAGAGTAATACGTTGCACAATACTGCCTACTTACTTCGTTCCCATAACATTAATTCAATTAGAATCACTATGGGAACATTTAAGGTGAACAGCATAAATGTAGAGATCATGCTTTTGGAAAACATTTGGCTATCAAATTTCCAATTCTTTTCTACACACAATAACCACATTGTCATCTACGCCTTTACTAAAAACTATTACTGCTAATAGAATGCATATAAAATCACTCATCACTGCAAACTCACATATTGTGTTGCTTTTAAGATTTCAATGTCAATTAGAATTGAGAATTAGCTTCTCTTTAATGCTACTACTAGAAATCTGATATACGTGCTAAAAAACATTATCCCAATGCCTCTAAACGTATTTTTAACTTCATTGTCGTACAGACTGGCGTAATCAGAGGAATATAAAAGACCGTCTTTGAGTCGTCTTCTTGCCAGTTCTAAAACGTTACCAAGATGGAGAGCACCTATTTCGGAAACAAGGAAACTGAACATACAACCGTCTCCCAATCGGAGGCTAGGAGCACGAAAGTAAGTTATCCCAGGTATTGGGATAACGTGCCTTCTGCTGAAAATTCCCAGCGGGGAGAAAAACAAAAAAATCTTACTTTCACTTTCACTCCCAGGCCAGGTGCTGTTGTGGGAACTAAACCTACGCTGGACAATGACCCAGCCTACTGGACTACAAGCGATGTGCACTGTATTGGGCATGACCTCTTGGTTAAACGTCAAATAATGGGCAAATTAGATAACATCATAATTGCCAAAGTACATTCCGGGATAACGACCTTTAAATTTCCCACTGCAGCTTTGGAAATGGCAATCCCTAGGATGCAAACCATGTTGGACAAAGTCATCATAGATGAGGACGGAAACATGTCATACCCAGGGCTAACTGAATCGACTCCTTACAGTCAACTTTCTAGCCCAGAATTCTGGGAAGGGGAAATGGTGATCAAGATAATGAAAGTGAAAATGCGTCTTTTTCAGCCCGTGACGGATTTTCAAAAAGCCACACTATCTTGGAGGCTTTTAAACGAAGTTGAACCTGAACGAAAACGAATGTATTCAGCAGGGCAGTGGAATGGGCCTACTGCTAGCATTTCCATGGCAAGTTTTAAACAGTTACTTGCTGTTTTCAAGACGATTAAGGAGACCATGGACAATTGAAGATGTTGATGAGCAACAGTGGGGAGCAACAAGAAGAGTATCTTTAAAGTATGTTCCTTGTAATATTTTTTATAGGAACAAAGNAAGAAGAGTATCTTTAAAGTATGTTCCTTGTAATATTTTTTATAGGAACAAAGTATATTGGAATAGTAGATTTAATTTCAAAATCATGTTTTCTTGTATAATACATAATAATAACTATACATAATAAAAATTTTCAAAAAATTATTAGTTACCTATTCTGGTTAATATATATTCCGGCTCCAATTACTCAAGACTTTACTCTTGACACGTACTTGGTTCACACAAAAGTAGTAATAAAAGCAAGATTTTAAATGTAAAAGGTTAAACAAAACTTTCTTCAGTACAAGTACATAGTGTGCCTGTCAAAATGAAAATGAGAAAAGAAATTTAACATTTCATCACGCTTCCGTTTATCATATAGGGCATCTGGAAATTATGAAATAGGAGAATTATTGGGCGTTTTCAAAATGCCGATTTTTTTTTACATTTTCGACATTTTTGATCTCTCTTTTTGCATCGAAATGCAATATAGTTGGTATATTTACTAAACGTAGTCCACCTCCATATAGTTCATGAGAGAAAAATATATACATTTATCATTAAAAATTACGGTTTTGCATGGCATGCGCCTTAGGCTTGCCCATTACACTGCTTTCTATTTAATAACAACTTGTTGCATACGTCCATGTGTTTGAGACAAGGATTGGAAAGCGCATAAGAAACCTCAAAGTTGTTGAGCTTTCCGAAGGGGATCCTTTGAAACACGATTCCCAACCGACACGATAGACGAGCCAGTCTTGTTTGCCATGAATCCTATGAAAATAACGTTACTCAGATTAAACACGCGTATTGGCCTACACCAACTTTAGCTGAAAGATAGTTACCTTGCATTGCATGCGGGTCTCGTTGTGAATGTGCTGAAACAAGGGAGAGTCTGGTCCATATGCAATGCTTTTTCCAACATCAATTATTTCATACTTGTTCTTTCTACATTTGCGGTTTACATAACGCACAAGATTGCAAACGTTAGCAGTAGTATAGTGCGCAGGATTGGACTTTATCCACACAAAATCTCTCTGGTCCAGAGCTAGCAACAGCATTATGTTCTGCAACTTTTTTCAGTGAGCATAGAGTACTCATATACGAAAACACAGCGTTGTCTTTTGCCTGAATAAATACAAATAGAGGCAATAATAATTTATAGTTAGAGTTAAACTAACGATCAAAGGGAATTCGAAATAAAAAAATACCTTTTCAGCGCATGTAATGTTGTGTTTGTACTTATCAAAAATACTTGGCTGATCAAGAGTCAAGTAAGTAAACTGAGCAGGTTCAGAACTGCTGATATGGACTGTCATATTGTCATTATGAGTCATGGATTCCTCACTTAACTTGTCGCCTCCCGTTGCTAAATTTGGATCATTTGCCACTGGGTCAATTGTTTGATGCCTGTCGTCGTGATGAAATGGTAGGGTTTGGCGGCTTATGCTAACAGTTGGAGTAGTTGAAGGAACAGGAGGAGGAGTAGAGCTTTGTGTTTTCATGGATGAAGGAAAATTATTCCCTCCGTTTTGTTGATGAGGGCTGCTTGCACCACTTTGTCTGTCTGGTTCAATGACTACAAACAAGTCATAATATCCCAATTACAGATTAGTTTCAGGTGCTCTGGTTACCTTTATATGCTTTTTATATGGATAGAAATAATATACCTGTGTTTGGAATCATGCCACAACCCGCTTCATCGTCAATATAATACCGAGCGTCGTCGTAATTGTCTGCTGACGCTGCACATATCCCTTGGTCACTTTCAAGTACTATATAGTCGCACCCACTTCGGATACACAAAATGCAACCGTCACTTTTTCTGCAAAAGGCAGAAACGGTGGTTGAGGTTAACCACAAAAGAATCAGGCTATTGAAGTTCATTTTGTAAGATGTTTTTACCATGCACTTATTAAAAGCCTTTACACTTTGGAACTTAGAGCGAGAATGAACCGCCAAATAAAGCCTAGGCGACAACTCCAGGAAGTGTTTAAGTTTTCTTTCTGTATGGTACGTATTTTTCATGCATAATCTTGTCTCCTCTTTTAATGTTTTTCATCTGCCTTTGTCGGAAAAAAAGAAATTTATATGAATCGGAGATTTATATGGATTATATGAGTTTTCTTCATCCTGGATAGGTTAATATTGGCAATGGCCAACTATTAGGTACTTCTTCGTATGCTATTTATTCAAAGATTTTCCATCGTATAAAAATGACGCTACGAAAATAATGTGTCATGAAGTTTGAAACATAAACAAACTAACATTCAGGACGTTAAAAAAATAAAAAAAAACTTTCTTAAATAATATGTTGCATTTCAATAGCTTCACCCAAGCTTACATCGTTCCACTGACTCATTTCAGACCTTTCCACATTCACTTGATCTCGTTCAACATGCAGATGATCTTCTTCCAGTGCGTCCACTAGACGCTCTCTCTGTGTTTTGTTTTCGTGGTGTCGTGTTTCACGCTCTTGATGACGCTGAATCCAGTATTCATGGAACCTGAGAAGAATCTTTGGCTTTTTGTAGCAGATGAAGCACGCACAGGTACAGAACAGCAGTAAAAAGACAACAGCTGCACTGCTGAAAATAAACGCAATGAGCATCCACAACGGTATCCCTACAACAGGAAAAAACACATTAATATTTTGCTTCAGATTGTAATAATCAGACGTATAAATAGATATATTACTTTCTGTAAATGTAGCTGGAATGATCGTTGACGAGCAGGTATTTGGGTCAAGACTGGAGGAAAATTCGATGACCTGAAATACATTTCTTAAAATTATATATTGAAATGAAAATTATAGTATATGATTGAAAGCATTAGTTAGTACTTACGTCGAAATAAAATCCTTCTTTCAGAGGTAACGACATGCACTTTGGAATGGCACCGGCCACCTCAGTCACCCATGCACACTCCATATTTCCAAATTTTACGCACTCAGTGCAGGAATTAAACCGGCACTATCAAACAAAAGTATCAGTTAATGATCAAATGATGTCACATTTAATACACAATTATTTACTTACCAGACTATCCATCATGTTGTAGATCGAGAAAAATACGTCTTTCCTTGCATACACCAGAACAGAAATAAAATGAACATTTGACGATAACAAACACGTGGTGACTGAGTTTTCATAGATGAGTTCTTCATAATGACAAAAACTCGCCAGCGCATTTCAACATAAGCAGGAAGCATTGCAGACTGCGACTGCAGCCCATCTCCAGAGCATGACTCATTACATATTTTCATTCTCCAATCCCCCATAAAGCAGACCAAAAAAACGCCATGCTTCTGCCATTTATTTTTCCGGTAATGGCGAACACCTTCAGCAACCATTTTCACGACAAAATATACTACTCACGTAGTCCAGAAAAAACACCCGTCGTATTCACCCAGCAGATCAGGATGATTTTCGTAAGAAACCATATTAATCCACGAGACATTGTACTGTCATTATGTTCATTATTAGGACTTATTGTTATTGGTAGGATAAATTCCCATCAGAGACACAATCCAATATCCATCTCGAAGACGAGTTATAATTAAAAGCAAAAGCAAACGAAAGAAAAACACCACAAGAATATGTGCAAAAATCAATTAAACCTATGTAATATTTTCCGATCAACTAGTACTTCTATTAGTTCTACAAAACTCAAACTATTCTCTACCAGAACTTTCATTTGATACCTTTGTGCATTACATATCCTTGTAACCTTACTCTTGTTTTTGTTATGAAGAATAGTATGCAAAGCTACTACTCTGAACTGTAAGAAACTTCTTGTATAACGACCGGTTCTGTAATAAATTGAATATGATCGTAATCAAATAGCCGTATTAAATA
>JAAXOA010000416.1:0-24280 GCA_036561885.1 Salina celebensis
CCTATTTCACCAGAAAATGTATAAGTTTTGTGTACAAAAGCTTTTGAGGTTAACTGCTGTAGGATTTGTGCTCACGATTAGGTCACATCTTTCTTAATCACATGACCAATGTTATAATCTGGAAGGAGACACATTATGCAATCGCCAATACAAAAACTGCCAAGAATACAAACATTAGATATACGCGTATAGATTTTCTTTTCAAAACCACAAAAATAGAAATGATGATGAGTGATCCCTGAGCGGACTATGAATAAGTTGCTGGGATTAACTGAAGGAAAAACATCCCTACATAAACATATCATTAATAATGATAATACTCTCCTCCTCTGTCCCCCTCTCTGTAAACCATTACAGTAGAGAACTACAAAAGGGACGATGACTTGGCTTAAAAATATATCTAACTAGGGTTTTGCGGATCTCTGAGCAAATGTTTATTTAACAATATACGCTTTTCATCATGACACTCATAATTCACAGTGTACTTTTCACTAATATTTTTTCCCTTTTTAAAAGCAATCTATATAGCTCCTCTAATATTCAGGATTTTATAATGGACTCGTATTAAATATAGATAAAAGAATTGTTCAATATTTTTATGGGGAAATATGAGCACACATCTGTTCCTTGTAGATTGTCCGATTATCACCACCCACCATCATACACAAAATGTATATGATTTTGCGTGATATGAGCTCAAGATAGCTACATATTTTTATTGATTAGATTTTAGAAAAAAGGCAAACTCTACAAGATATGCAAATTTGATAGGAGACACTTGTCGCAAAAAAGACACACGATACAACTTGGAAAATGTATCAGTAAAAGGAGCTCTCATAAAAGGAAACCGATTGAAATATCAAAGTGTAATTGAAGCCTTGCGATACCAGCAGGGTGGCACAATTAAATTATTATAAGCGAATTATTTCCCAACTGTCTCCCATTTATTTTGTCATTTAATTCGATTTAGGAATTCATACGGTTAAAAAAACTGTAGCACTCTGACTGAAACAGGAGAGGGAGAGATGTAGAATATATTTTTTAAATGTGGATGGTAAAAACATAATCTGAGAGACAGTGCAGAGGGGATGCGTGAAGGGCATGTGCACATGTTGTCAACGACAAGATAGCGCATAGAGATTCTTTTTTAAAAAGGAGAGTAATAAGCAGAGAGACAACTCAATTAAAGAGGTCGGCTTAGAGGGTGGTAAGGCGACCCCTCTCGTCATGCATCCCTAGGAAATATTGTCTAAACAAAAGTTCATACTTGGCCGCATCTCAAAAACTAATGCCAGTATGATTTTCCTCTTCTTTTCAAAATTTTCACTAAGGAAAAAGCGCTCCCAATGATTTTCCCCTGCATGTTGTCAATTGCGTACAAGACTGGATCAAATTGGCAAACGGGATACTTGTTTCTAATCAAATTGTTCCATGTGAAATGTAGCCGTGCATAACGTTTCTAATTTGATTATGTCAACAGGAAGGAAAACGTCTTGGGTATGGGTCAATGCAGGGTATTCCGATGATTGCGTCAAGCCCTGTTCGTCACGACAGCCCTATGGGTATGAATCCTGTGGAAGTTCAGAGCTATCAACCCCCGTGGAAAGCCTTGTCCGACTTTGCCCTTCATACAGACCTTGACCGAATTGACACGGGCGCACCTCCTTTCCAGCAGCTTGTCAATCAGGTTCGTTGTCTTTCTCTTATCAACATATTTAATTAAAGATTCCTCAGAAGTAGGCCAGTACAGTCACCTTAATTATCTTGAGTATGTGTTTCAAATAACCTTACAGAGGTAGTTTTTTAAAATGTCTTTTTCTCTCTTGTGGTTGTAAAATAGTCAACTTTTTATCTAATGAATCGCCGGCCAGATGCTTATAGCCTAAACAACCTTGTTATTCGTTAAGATTAAAGGGGCAATCTAATATAAAAAATGTTTTCTTTCGAGATTTTCTTTTTTGTATGCATTTTTCCTATGAAAATTTAAGTTTGAAACTGGCCAACTCTGTTTTCCTATTTCTCGTCACTGATAACGTTATCATAATGAAATTCATTTACTACGGATTATATATTAGTTATTCAGGAATTCATATTATTTCCCTTTATTCTTCCCTCTGGCTCTTTTCAGCTTTCCATTTGACTGTTTAAACAGAGAAACGCATCCTCTCGTTGACTGCCATCATCACAAAACTTATCTTATCAGTTTTTCTTTCGTTGCTTCTCGTTTTTAATAGCTGGTTTACTCGTTAAACTGCAAACGACTTGGAAACTTTTTTTGTATATATAAAATAAAATTATGAAAAAAGCAACACAACACGATATAATCTTTGAGATGCATAAACGTATAAGGCAGTGTGTGTAATTATTGGCTATCAGAGAACACAACAGCAAAAGACTAAACCGTGAATGACTTCCCTTTAAATTAAACTGATGTAATGAAAAAGAGTTGTTAATCTTGACAAGAAATTATTTTATACGTAGATATATATTTTTTTGTACAATGGCGATCCACATCCTACCATTAGACCAATAGACTGGAGCTCATACGTTGCAGCCATCGGTAGATTTAAATCATAGTAAAGAAGGATGCAAGATGCAGTGAAAAAAAACCTTTTATCTTAAATTCTTGCTGCTTCTCTTTTTTTATATCCCTGACATAATTGGAAAGGAAGAGAAAAAAAGGGATAATTACAGCAATTACAACAGTTTAGGATAAAGAGGAACTCTTTTTTGTTTCTTTTTTTATTCTTTTATTGTGGCCCGTCTCATTATGACCGAAGGAGATCGAGTATTCATTCAACTTTACGTAATGGCGGTGCGGTGCTTGAAGACGACTTGCTTTTCAGTCTTGGCGTTACAATAATGACTCGCTATTTAAGTAAAAAGCTTTCTTTCAAGTTGTGTACGCGGTTGTAAAAAAAAGGAAAAAGTAGTGTCTACACCAAGTGTATCCTGAGAATGAAGCAATTAGTAAAGCATTGTTGTTTAATCATTTGCAAGATATGTTTTTTGTGAACAATTTTGCAATATGAACACAGAAAGAATACAGACATTGTTAGCTGCGCTAATTGCAAAATAGGAAGAGGGTGCTTTGCGAAATAATAAAAAGTATAAAACTGTGAGCCGCTCTGGTGTAAAAAGCATTTTCAAGTTGAAAATTCTCTGAAACAATACGTTTTTGTAATCTGAAACAAGTTGATTGTCAGTGTCATTGAGAAGAACAACATGAAAGTTCACTAGCCATGTTGTTTCATGTGCTTGATACTAATCCTATAATCCTATAAATTCACAGTTGTTTCCCATCATCATTTTACGAAAATCATTTCATTGCCCTCTAGGAATGTTTTCTAAAGCTGATGAGAGAAACACAGCCAGGCCAGTTATATAATCAGGAGATTTAGCCAGAGAAACATGACATTTTGAATTTGTCGGGTTAAAACATGGCTCGGTATGCCACGGTTCAGGAAATTTTCAACAAAAAGCAATCTCTGAAATAGATTCAAACAGTTATGGGCGAATGGATTAAAAAAAAAGAAACGAGGAATGTTACAGGGTATTATGTATTCAACTGTAAAACTAAATCATGAACAGAAAAGGATTTAAACATCTCTATCAGCTCACTTTTTCATATGAATATATTTGAAAATATTGTACAACATGTTATAAAACTTTAAAAAATATGATGCAGTTTTTTATTAATATTAAATTGGATGCTAAATCGTGTCTTTCACAATAGCAAAAGTCTTAGTGTAATGAAGCCAGGGATGTTTTGTTATTTTGAAAAAAAAATATGAAAGGATTGTAGCCAGGTATTTATGGAAGGTCTTTTTTTCCCTGAAAATTTATGACTGTGGTTTACACTCACTTTAAGGAGTTGTTTAGGTGTCATTGTTGTTGTAAAAGAGAAAAGGTGGAGAAGACGTATTGATCCTGTCTCATTTTGGGGACACCCTGGCGAGACGCAATATATTTGGGGTTTTTTTGTGAATGGCTGGTGGCAGAGAAAGATCCGTCTTTTTGCAAGATGACGTGTTCTCAATTGATCTTGCTCGATAGCAGGTTTTGATTATCATCATCTAATTCAGTTAATAAAAAACGCTACAGCCACGGGGCAATGTTTGCCCTTTAGACTTGATCCTCGCCTGTCAGCAGGTGATACATGAGACTCGTTTCGAACGGAAATTTATGATTTTCAATGAATAATATACAATTTTTTGCACGTTTGCCCGTCCATTACCCTCACCTACCTAATTGGCTGTAATAATTAGTTTGAATTTTTTTCGCTCTAGGCAGAATTCATAATTGCTCATTATATATTGCACGGATGATGGCGCAGTGAATATAAAACCTAATCATTTCGCACCTTTAAACAATAACCATCTAATTAGGGTTTCTTTTGTATTGACGCAAAATACAGTTTGGCATACAATAAGCTCTTTAATATTTTTTTAAAATAAAAGTCATTTTTGTTTGTTTCCCAATAATGTTTGTACAATCGGTTTGCGTGTTATTTTGTTATTCTCTCGTGACTTTTTCGGCCCATAAAAATAAGTTCTTTTTAATCACCTTATAGAATGTCATTTAAAGAATGTCTTCAGGGTGGTTCTTTTTTAAACAATGGATGCTTCACATGCACACTAGCCATTTGTTTTGCCGGCGACACTACTGCATATGTCACTCGTTCAACAAGTTCTTCATCCGCCGGCTTACTTTTGTCGGTACTTTTTTTCTCTTTTTAAACGGAATTCTCAATGTTTTTTACCTGAGTTTAACACGACAGCCGATTGTGTCGTCTTCTTTTTTTATTGTCATGTACAATGTTCCAGAAATAGTATGTGTGTTCCCACGCCCAACTGTAATCTATATACAAACTTATTGACAAATTCGCTGGCAAATTATTCAAAGTCATTTGCACAAGGCTCAGCTGCATTATGGCAGAGATTCTCTAGGGAGGCGTTGCTCAAGTTGAGGGAAGAGGCGGGTGTACACGCCAAAAAAACGATATCGAGAAGATTAGCTGATAAACTTGTGACATACTCGGAAATTTATAACTTAATAAAATACTCATAATGATCAGGGGTCTCTTGAGAGAGCCACAGCTGCAAAATCTTCGTTTTTAATCAACAGCCACGTGAACTCCAAGATGGAGTCGGATCCACGAGTTTCGCCAACGATCACGCATATAAAATAGAAAAAGCACTGGGCTTGTTGATCAACATGCTATGTGCAGTAGGTGTTAAAATTAACACTCACGTGACAATAGTCTTATTTTTCATGCTAATCAAAACAATCAACATTCATGAGAATGTCAATGGCCAGACTATTATCTTATGGACTGAATTGTTCAATAACAGTACTGTAATTTAATTAAAGAATCAGTGCTAACCAGCTTATAAATAAAGAAAAGGAAAAACAACAGAAAAAAGAAGTCCATTTTTTACTTCCGAGAAAAAAATCTAAATTATTTCATGTATGTAGTTAGCCATATTAAGGAAGAATTAATAGAAAAAAAAGTTGAAACCTGTTCCAGTCGGTTACTTAATCAATCTGATAATTTCTTGCATAATCTGTAGATAAGATTTTTCTTGTTTGGAAAGGAACAAGGTGGACCACCCATTTCTGATTAGGTTTTTTAAAATTCTTAGCCAGCTATCCGAAATGAGAATTGTTTGACGTTTGAAACCTCAAGAAAATGATTTGTATACAAGTGCGCGTGCACATTTCATATTATACAGCTTCTTTTTGCTTACAATAGCTGTCATTTTNTTTGACGTTTGAAACCTCAAGAAAATGATTTGTATACAAGTGCGCGTGCACATTTCATATTATACAGCTTCTTTTTGCTTACAATAGCTGTCATTTTGAATTCAACCTGAGAAACTTGTCAATCTAGTAACTCTTTTGATCCGGATTACTTCATAAAAAATGATTGACTTGATTGTTCAAGTCAAAATGGATATCAATCATACCCCATTTTGTTCAAAACGTACGGATCTCTATTCTGAACTTGCTAAACTAAACTTGTTGTGAGTTATTTTTAGAAAATGACATCACACAGGCAAGCATTCTCATAAACAATTTTATACCTTGCTGAGCTTTTTTGTTTGCATTTGTACTTTTTTTTGTATATTTACTCCAGCCAGAGGGTTTTCAGTTAACAAGGTACTAAAAAATAGTCTAGAATCGTTTAATGACCATACTAATCGGCACAATAGAAAAACTCCAAATGCCAACCATGTTGATATGATACTTAGGAGAGAGACGAGTGTGTGTGCTGTGGGTCTAAACTGGATAACGTTTGTAGTTATTACACATTTTTTTCCAAGCTCCGTTCATACTTGCACACAACCAATGAGAGCTCAGGGAAGAATGTAAATTTGAAGATTTTTCATCAAGATAAACATGTAGCTGCTCAAGTTTTTTTGTTAAAGCGCAGATAGGGAGATAAGATGCCCACAGGCAAAAAATATGAACTTACCCCTATCCAACTAAAAGTCTAACTGAAATTATATTTTTTTGTATGAATTACAGATGCACGGCTATGACATAAGTATGCACAATGGAGGGGGGATGGAAATGACCCAAACACCAACAGATCTGAGTCACCATGATTCTACAGACTCGTACGTGACCTACCTGGAAAGTGATGATAGTCTCAATCATGACACGTCCAGCCCTTAATCGACAGGATACATGAAAAAAAATGTTTGCCAAGATGGAAACATTTTTTTTATTTATTTTATAGTTTAAAAACGTCATTTGTTTTACCTGGTGTGTGGTTTTGATCTGAACACTTTATCTGAGTCTACAAAACTTTAACCGTATTTCGTCCTGCTAAAAAATGCATAAAACATGCTAAGATCTGTATGGAGAGGTTTTCTCTCAAGAAAACAGTCTATAGGCAAATAGTTGGTTTGAATCAGTAGTTTTTAAGAAACTTTTAAAATGTAATGTATAAACCAAATTATATATTGTCACGAACCAATAAAACAATCAATACAATCTTTACACTATTTTGTTCCCGGTTTTACATTAAATTTTTTTGAAAGAAAACATCATTTACGAATTATCAAATTGCATTTATGTTTAACTTTAACTAAAATATATTGACCGTTTTGTGATCTCAAGTAAATTGGAAACGATGTTGCAGTTTATGAAAAAAAACCTTTCTTTTCTTTGCAAAAACACGATAATGTTGTTATTTTATAGAATATCTCAATCTAACACTTATCTCTACATTTACATAAGCGTGTATGTAACTTATTGTATTAATCAAAAAAAAGGATGTTAAACAGCTACTGTATTTATGATCCAATGTACATAAACTTGTGTATTCGTTGTACAAAAATCAAACCGATAAAAAAAGTAATTAGCAAGTACCACTTATCATTGAATCAAAACTAGCTTAACGAGTAATAAAAATCAAAGATGAGTTTGACAATTTTTGCGTAACAGAACAATTTATTTTTTTCCTTTATTGGTCTGGAATATAAAAGTCTTCTAGTATGACAACGGAATTGTCCATGTAACAAGACGCACGTTGTTGCCATTCAGGCATATAATCTTGTTTTGGAAGCGATTTGGCAATCATAATTCCATAAACAACACACCCAAAATGTTTAATGATTTGAGAGCAGCTTACAGGGATGAGGTTGATTTGAGACAAAGAACTTTCAAATGAATCGGTAAGATGAGCATGAATAGTCCGTATTTCTTCTAGAAACAATGCGTTCAGTTTTCTCAAATGGAGGATTTCTTGGATTGTGTCAATCTCCAAACCAAACGAGCGACCAGTCCCAACTCCCTAAAAACTGCAAATCCAAAACTTCCAGATTGACTAACCGCTGAGGAATCGTTTTGATTTGGGATGCTTCCACAGTCTGGTCCAAAATATGTAGGGATTTAATACTGACCGGAAGTAGATCTAGATTTGTCAACCGCTGGTCTACCCGAATGCTCCGCACATTACAATTTTGCTGGCAAATGCTTGTCGAAGTGTACTGTGAAATCCATAGATTTTCAAGGCACATGCATTCTGAAAACACTTCCAAGGTCTATTTCCGGAGCCAGGTTTTTCTCGATCCTGACTGTTTTAAGGGTCCATTTATTCATTGAAATTACACCTGCATAAAACTCCCAATCAGAAAGTTTAAAGCATGTAATTTCCTTTAGATCTTGCTGCGCTTGCAGAATAGCAGTAAAAGGCCGACTGATTCGCCAGTCACAATCATGCGAGAACTTTTCCAGCCTTAATTGATGCAGCTGGTCCACATCAATTTCAATCGGGAGCGGAGGGCAGTTGCATGTTCTTATACAGTTGCCATTTAAAATTACAGAGATGTACTTCAGTGTTGTCAATATCAATTTCAATCGGGAGCGGAGGGCAGTTGCATGTTCTTATACAGTTGCCATTTAAAATTACAGAGATGTACTTCAGTGTAGTCCTATGACTTAATATAAACTTCATCACTTTCTCGGCCACTTCATACATCAAATTGTGAGTGACGATGGATTCTTCACATAGTGAAAATGATGACAGCTTTGGCATATGAAATAATCCAGGCTTCATCATTTCAAAGGCATTCACCCACGTCCACGAGTGAACTTTAAATACGTTAAAATGCTCAAATTCTATTTGCTGGAGTTTGAGTTCTAGAGCACGCAAGGACGGTAGTTCCATAGGTAGTCGGCGAACCGGAAAACATTTCTTACAATTCATTCTCCAGTGATTCCATCTTGAGAGCATGAGTGAATCCAATATAGGATAAGTTTTTACATCGGTCTAGCAAATGAATGAATCCCTTTGCAGGAAACCTTCCATCCAAAGTAACTCTCGTGAGAAGCATGCAGTTGTCATCGTTCAAAAAGTATCTCAAGCTTTTCACATTCTCCAGGTTGGAAATAACCAGGGAGCTAGCTGGTGGCAACTTTCCGCATTTTTTCTTCCAGCTCCATTTCAAATCGTTCATGTGCACCTCTACACCAGCTAACGTGTCAACTTGATACTGCATAAGTTTCGACACATGGCGGAGTCTTTGCCGATCTGAAGAATGACACAAGCTCAGAATTTTCTCATGGATTTCAAATGGTAAATCCATCAAATTCAATTCCAAATAGTTTTCCTTGAATTCTTGAAACGGATGAGCTTTCAGCTCCTCAACAATGTAGGCAAATATTATACAAGACTCGCTGCAAGATTGTAAATCTGTTGAGTTCAGCATGCTAAAAATCCTTTTCAAATCTTGAATGTTCAAATCAAAAATGTGAATGGTAGTTGCGGAGCGTAGACAGCCTTCCGTGGTTGGCAAGCTTCCTAGCGCAGACCAGGCTAACGCTGAGTTACTCGCAGGGCTACCCCATCTGCACTTTTGCGGAGTACTGTCAAGGCGGTGAATAAAATCCATTATAGTTTTGAGGGCAGTGCATACGAGGCGCAGTGAGGCTTTTGTTTCGCGGTCCAAATAGTGTCGTAAGGGAAGAAAGGGTAGAATCTGAAAACGATAAATTGTGGGCAATAACTTTATAACTTAATGCGAAAAGGTGTGATATATTTCACGTGGACAAACATTTTGAAGCTGACATACATTTATAAACTTTTGCAATGTCTCGTACTCCTCTGAGCTTGTCTCAAGATGAGGGAAACTTCCTTTGAAAGTTGGCTCAGCGCAGTGTTCACACTTGTCCATTTCTTATATAGTGAAATCAGAACAGACTGGGACAAACAGCCATGAATTTGGTTTTGGTTTTATATAGACAGACGACGAGACGACCAATCTTGATCAGAATTTATTTACATTGATTTCGAATGTTTAAAAATAAAATTGAAGTAATCACTGTTGAAGATCGTTACAAATTGATCAAAAAATGTGACGATGACGACGGTACACATTTGAAATTTAGAGACTGCTGAGATACTTGATCGACCGTTTCACACTAAAGAAAAAACCACACACTGAATTTAACGACTTTATAACCTACTGCGGAATCTTACGCATCTAACCGAACCGTTACAACTCTCCAAAGTATTATTTCAATCAACCCCTTCACCATTAAAATTATGCTTGTAAATCAACCAAACAATCTTAGCCTATCAAATAAATTATTTACAAAATAACTGCGTAAAAATTAATAGTTATTTTTCCGAGAGTATATCGATTCTGCGCGAAACTTGGGAAAAGCGATTGGAGATACAACGACTTTGTAATTCATATAGACAAAAAATTTGGTCTTCCTATTTAAAGTTTTAAACATTTAGTACCTTTTTGCGACTAGTAAACAGAAAACGCACCCTTTACACAAGTGTAAATCCTATGGAAGAAGTAAATCTTTGATATACTATCGCCATCAAAGATGAAATCACAAAACAACAAAACTGTCTTCTTCAGACGATGCTTGACCGGTAGATAGGAAAAAAGAAAAACTAAATTCTTTGAATATTGATTATACAAAAATACTACACGAAACTTTTGTTGACATTTAAATCGATATTCAAATGCTTATACTAAGTACTAACCTAAACCGTTTTTATAATTTTGGTTGAGATATCGCTAGTAAAACCCTTGCTCCACGTCACTCAGCTCGGACATGGAGCTTTCTGAATCTGACAAAATACTTTCATCTTCCGCTTCCGGCCTACTGCTAGTGTCTTCGTCTGTGGACGACTTTTTCTCTTTCCCAATATCGCGGATGTGATCTTCCGTAGCGTACTTTTTCACGTACTCGGCAACTTTCTTCTTATACTCTTCCGGCTTGTGGAGGTGCAAGGCAGCTGCATTTTGATTCAGGGGATCCGTTGCGTTTGGGTAGGTAAGGAGCTGAGGCAAAAACGAGTCGAAAATGTTCGAAAGATCGTACAATGCAGTCCAGGCCTGATTTATAACGTCCAGGCAAACAGTTCCAGAGACTTCGTCTGAAAAGTATACATCATTTGCATGATCATCAAAGTCTCATTCAGTTAACTACATTCAGAGAACAATGTAAATGCACATGTTTTTAAAAAACGTACCGATATTTGGATGGTAGATTTTGTTCATGAATCCAATGCTGGGGCTCTTGAACGGATAGTTGTCTAGATTTAATAGAAAACTCCATTTTCACACAAATCATACAGAATAAGACTTGCATACAGAGTTAGAAACAATAGAACAATCAGCATACCTGGTAAGTGCACCCGCACCTTCCAAACTCCACCCTCATACGCAGTCCCAACTGGTCCAAACACCTTCACACAAAACTCGTTGAGTCCTTCCAACATCGTCACCTGATGATCCTTCGACTCCATCAGTTTTATCACGTCTGCGTACATCCTGCGCTTTCCTGCTCCAGGTGACGACATTTTCGACGCCCTTTTATGCCTCGCTCACTAAACCACAAAATAATTTTTATCAATATCTTTCTTCTTTCTCCAATAATTTTTATTTCTTTGATACTACCACTATATCCATATCGTATCTTGAATTCTCCAAACACTTTGATACTTACCTTTCCAAGATCACCAACAAACTCGCCTCAAGTGCTCACAGCCCTTAATTGTTTTTTCACCTTGAAAATGGTCGTTTTGTAACCGTCCTCAAAGTAACATTGACCTATTACCCCGCAAACTTAATTCCATTGTCTCTCTGCCACTTAACGCGTTCTTTTCTTTAATCACCAATTAAGCTCACAACAAAAGCCTCCTCTGAAAAAATGAGAAAGTTTGATGGTTATCCTGTAAGTGCATTTAGACTCGCTTCGCTTTCAAAAAACAGCCCATCAAGCAGTTAAAAGCACACCTCCTACAACACACATTAAATGATTGAGAGTGAAAAAACAAATCCCCAACGCTATTTCTTCTTTTTTTTCGAAAACCTTTACAAATGGTAAAGCTAGCGATGATAAAAATCCCAACGCAGAAGGTAGTAGCTATGAAAGAAATACGAAATGACTCTCGATTTACATCTGTTTCCCCTGCACAAAAGCATCCCGTGTACGTAGACATCTGTTCTAAGTATACGCTACCTCTATACTCATTCGAGTTTTGCTGCTTTGTTGTGTGCGTAGACACGGTGCAACGAAAAACTGGGCCAAACCGTTCGAATCGAGTTTTCTCCATAAAATCTGTTTGTTTTCCGGCGCGCGATTTTAAATTTCGATTTATTTCCAAAAAAGCCATTAAGAAAAACTGTTTGGAAGGTGAGTTTCCGTTGTAATTTTGTTTTATCTTGGGGTTTAAAATGTTTGGACACATTTTTGAGAGATTAAAACATTAAAGGTACTTTGTAAGAGCGTTAGGACGGCTTCATGTGGTGTATGAAATGTGTAGATTTGTTTGTGGCCTGTTTCTGACACATACATGATTTTTTTTCCTTTGTTTGCTGCTAAGGTACTTTGTAAGAGCGTTAGGACGGCTTCATGTGGTGTATGAAATGTGTAGATTTGTTTGTGGCCTGTTTCTGACACATACATGATTTTTTTTCCTTTGTTTACTGCTTCTTACTATTGATTTTATGATAGCTCTCAAGTTACTCTCTCCGTCAAGACAATTATTGTATAGTTTGGTGTATTATCTACAGAAAAATACAGTATAAAAATATAAATGTTTATAAGATTTAGAGATAAGAAACACAAAATGCAGATGTAGGCAGAACGTCAAGAGCGTAATGCAGATTTTGCAAGAGGAGCTTTTTATTGCGTTAAAAAACAAAGACAAGCTAATTTCATTTTCCATAAAAACGCATACACGCACTCAACTGTAACACAGCCGGCAAGTGTATTTCATAAGAAGATTTTTTGGGGGAAAATCTTTGTTGAAGTGAAACAATTTTAGAGTTTTGTGTTAACGAGATTTTAATGACGTGTGGTGCTTAAAAGTTCATCCATTTTAATTTTGTATTCTTCTCCTTCTCCAGTGAAATGTCTCGGAATCCGTCTCGACCTATGCCCGTGGTGAGGAACCAATTCCGACCAGTTAGCAACTGGATAGGGTACATTTGCGATGAAACTTCATGCTCAGTTGATCCTCGCCATGATGATGAAGTCACAGAAATTATATCGTCATTTGCAAAAGTGTGAAAATGTAAGTGTCCTGTTTTTATGTATGCTAATGAGATGAATTTGTATGTGTATTTGTATTTCTTTTCTTTTTCTTCCAAAATAGAATGATGTTAAGAAGGAGAACAAGTGTGATGAAGACAGATTGCAAAAGTGCCCGTATGACAGCTTGCATAGGTTTCCTGCTGGGAAGCAAGACGAGCACTTCAGAGAATGCAAAACAAGAGCTGCCGAGATAATGGCCAGATTGGAAGCTGGTGAATGTAAGAAATGTAAATGGAATATTTATGATTTCACAATGGATCACGCTAATGATATGAAATCTGTTATGACAACTGTTTGCAGCTTGTGATGACATTGACAATCGCTTCGCTTACAAAACTCCTTCCAGAAACACTGAGCCCAACAAAGTTTGAGCGTTTCCTACGCAATCTAAGGGAAATGTTTTAGGTAAATGGCTGTCATATTTTGATTTTTTTAATAATTTCACACAAAATACTTTTTTATTTTCCAATATACCATGAGTAATACAAGGTTACTTTTCTCATTTTGTGTTTTAGTACATTTTCTTCCTTGCTTGCAATATGAAATTCATGTAGAAGAATGAGTTAATGCAAACACTGTAAACATTTAATTTTTTTGATATTTAGTACAGTACACAGGTATGATCTCATGTTATCTGATAAAATCTTTCAGTCAGAAAATATAGAATATGTGCGATAATGATAAGTTTTTGTTCACATTTCTCCAGCTTAGTCATTTTTTTACAACATAACTAGTTTACATGTTTTACTTCATCACTATCACTACCAATTTTCTCATTAGTTCATGCCAATTTTGTAACTATATAGTTTTTGTTTTTTCTCATAAATATACTTGATATCGATCATACTTTATCACACTCTTCCATATTATTTTTATATTCTTGTCAAAAATTACAAAGAAAATTAAAAAGAAATCGTTCATACGCTTGAAACATTCCAAACAAAGTGCTCTTGGACATGTACAATGTGTTCTTTATTTTGCGTACATTTCATGTGTAGTCATTATAAACTTTCAATTAAACTTACAGTTTTAAAATTACTTTCACTTTACAAATATTACATGTCTTTGGTATAACGCTGAAGATATTTTCTTTTTACTACAAGACTAGTTTTGTTAGTGTTTGTTTTACTATCCAACATAGACTAATTACACATAATTGTGTACTTATGACTAGAAACGTTTTTCTCTTTCTACATTTTTAGTATTCTTCCTATATTGTGTATGTCTATTTTTACTTCTACACTTTTTAGGTAACGTTTTTTGAAATCCAATCTAGTAATGACGTGCTTTTTCTTGTATGGCAACCATTTTTTACATAGCGACGGATAATGTTCAATGAACAATTTTCTGATAGGTTATTCAACATTCTCTGCTAAGAAACACAAAAGGACTCTTTACATTATAAAAATTACTTTCACTTTACAAATATTACATGTCTTTGGTATAACGCTGAAGATATTTTCTTTTCACTACAAGACTAGTTTTGTTAGTGTTTGTTTTACTATCCAACATAGACTAATTACACATAATTGTGTACTTATGACTAGAAACTTTTTTTTTCTTTCTACATTTTTAGTATTCTTCCTATATTGTGTATGTCTATTATTTTTACTTCTACACTTTTTAGGTAACGTTTTTTGAAATCCAATTTAGTAATGACGTGCTTTTTCTTTGTATGGCAACCATTTTTTACATAGCGACGGATAATGTTCAATGAACAATTTTCTGATAGGTTATTCAACATTCTCTGCTAAGAAACACAAAAGGACTCTTTACATTATACAGCTCATCAAGTGGTAAGCGTATCTTTTGACTTTTTTTTATTAACTGTTATGCAGTACATCTATTTATACATTTATTCTTATGCAATAAACCTTCAGCCAAAAATAAGCACAGAAAAATGGGTACTACATTTATCGTCATAGTAAGTTTGGAACAAACCGAAAAGAGAAACTGCTGCCCAGTAGGGAGTCTTTTTGAAACGTGACGATATAAAAGAAAATCTACTTTTTATTCATTACACAGCAGCAGCAGGTAATATTTTTTTCTCTCAAACCTACACCGGAACAATGTCACAAACAGTTTGATAGGATAAGATTGATGGAAAGAAATAAAAAATAGATCAATATCTTATGACGCTACTGTAATCGATCATTTTGTTGACTGTGAGTATCTCTACCAAACAAACAAACTTTAACCGAGAAAAATTATTCCCCAGACATTAAACTGCGGTTTTTGCATTTCCAATTGTATTGTAGTCCTGAAGCTTATATTCCAAAAAAAGAAAGCGAGCGAGATAGGAGGCACAAGAAGAGAATTCTGGTTAGAGAGAAAGAAAAAACGGAAACGCAGCAGCCGTTGTTGTTTTTTTTTTCGTTATTCTATGATCACACAGTTAAGAGTATTGTGGAGAAAGTGAAGAACTTGCGGGGTTACTCCACAGTTTGTGAGTTCCAATTCTTTGAGATTGCGGAGTGTTGAGAGCGAGCATAGTGTTGACGGAGCGATGCTGGTACATCCTGGAAAAAAAGAAAGAAATTAATATTAAACTTAATATATGAACGGTCTAGGGAGCAGGGACAGGAAAGACATTCCTGGCCACGGAGAGAGAAAACATGTTGCTGCCCTGTGTCAGGTTAAAATGGGTCAGCGCTCTGTCTCCATTTTGATTTTGAAGCATTCTTGTTTTCCAGTTGACTTACCCGCAAGAGAAAGATATTGGAGACGTTTCATCGAAATAATGTGGTGGACTGAAGCATCACGTATGCTACACCATCTGAGTGATAACACCCTCAAGCTAGCCATGGTGGCCAAGTAACCGATTCCAAGGTCTGTTACCAGCGAGCATCTAGAAAACATACAACCGAGTGACTTCATGTTAGAGAAGCGTGATCAAGGAAATTAGATTTTCCGGTAGCGGCTTCCTTTTCAGAGAAACTCATGCGAAAAATAGCAAAGCAATTTTACTCATGTCATTTCGACAACTATACGCAACTTTCGTAGGCGATAAGGTTGCCGTTACTATTGAAACAGAATAAAAAATATAGAATGATGTGGAGTGAAAAGGTCCATTTCCAGCACCCGGTGACTTGGAAGAAAACCGACGTTTTTTTGTGTAAATGGCTCTATCGGGATTTGTTGAGATTTAAAAGGGTAGACAATATATAAGAACAGATTTCACCTGGATGGCAAAACCCAAGTAAATTATACAACCATTTGGGACACCTGAAGAAAAATACTATATAAATCTTCTTTTTTTTTCTCTCTGGCTGTAGAGGTTTTCTTTTTGCATAAAGATATATTATCGTGTTTTCCCACACCATGTGTTTCACTTAATTTAATTCTTTTGCAATAAAACACAATTTTCTCCTAAGAGAATGAAACTGCTTCAAAGGAAAAAAAAAGTATTGAAATAAAATTGGATTAGTTTTTCGTCTACATCTCAAGGGTTGGGAAAGTGTTTAACAATTTTTGTTCTCAACTAAAGACGTGTGCGTTATTTTTGTTGTTTGAGTGAAAGCAACCGTTTCAGACAGGAGTCTATTGAAAGAAAGATGTTACGAAAACGGAGCACGCGTTTATTACTCCAAAAGAACGTGCTTGTTACCTGGGAAGTAGTTCCCTCAAGAAAATGATATTAATAGACTCTTGCTTCTAATGCAATTTATACCAGTTTTGACTACACAAAAAAACTTTACAGCTCAAGATAACGTTCATGAGCCCGAAAATAGATGCCTACGCCGTGTTCCGACTTTTTAAATTTTCTCGTCAATACACTCATGTAACATGGTGACTAAGTAGTCTAGTCAGAAACAGTAATTTCCCTGTGCTCTGTTTTCTCTGCTCGTAATGAGTTCACAGGAGGGAAGCTCATTATCGCAGACTGATATCACTTTCATAGCAGCTTTGTGTGGCTTTCGTATCGATCCTCTATGTAATAAATCTTGAACAACTTTCCCCTTAATCGATTCCACTCACCTATCCAAAATAAGAGTTTCCAGACAGTTCAGATCGCACGCGATACATTCCAGTGAAGCATCTGTAATGCGGGGACACCAACTCAAATCCAAAATCTTCAAAAGATGAAGATTCTCCGCGAGTACTTCCACACCCTCATCGGTTATCTTGGAACAACCAGAAAGGCTCAGGTTTCGTAGTTGCGGTAGCCCGGAAACTAGATAGGAACAATAACGAAAAAAAGTATCACCAAAAATTGTTATCTCAGGGAGAGAAAACAATGTCCAGGTGTAAAACAAAACCTAAGTTTTTTTATGTAATTTTCTCACCGATATGGAGGACGGTTTGGTTGGTCAACTCCCAACAAGACGTAAGCTTGAGGGTAGACAATGCAGAGTTGTTTTTAGGGCTGAATGCCGCAATCGCAGAATCTGTCACATGGTAAGCCTGAAAAACGAAAGGAAGTGAAAGTTAGTCGCGCACAAACAATAGAAGGGGAAAAAGTTTTTATGTAAAAAAGGTTCTACTATGTGCTCATAAAAATTTGCTAAATATTTGCTCAAGTGTTATGATGAGAGACGAGGTTTCTGCAAACAAAAAGAAAATGATAGGATCACGATGGGAAAAGCTTATGGTATCATGTCATGACAGTTAAAGCACCGAGCCAAAAGGTAATCTAATTACATAGAAAGCCCATCAGCAGCCGGTGTCATTATACAAATATGATTGCGGAGAACATCAACCCAATTGCTGTGCTTTCCTTTTTAAATGCAAAAAATTGACATTTCCATGAGCACGTTCCACAAAAACCCAGACAACCTTTTCCTTCCACAACCACTTTTCCTGGAGTAGCGATGTCACCAAGTTTCAAATATTTTTTTGCCATAGCAAATGTCACCTAGGGATAATGTAATCAAAGCCAGTGTATTTTCCCATGAAACCCAGGTGGGGCTTTGTGAGAATCTTCACTTAAAATGCAAAAATCCTGTACAAACTAATCTCTTCTTTTCCGTTAAAAGCTTTTCAATGCTCATTAACAATTCAAATAACACTGGAAAGCAATACAGTTTCACGAGAACCATAATAAACAACACTTCATTCCAAGTGGAAATTAAATACCAATTAAGCGATCACAAAAGCTGGCTTAATTACAAGCTTATAAACAGATACAGAGGTTGGCAAAGGCTATATTAGCTCATCAAAGTCCACTCAAATTTTACTCCCAGTCTCTCCTAACAAAACGCTGTTCATCTCACCCAGCTACCGAACCGTTGTAAATGAATATCAATACCCAAAAGAATCCCGACATAATTATCTTTTGTGATATCAGCGCAAACAAAACCCAAGTTTTTGTTGATATCTCGCCCCCGGATTTTCTTCCTACCTGAGCCTACGCTCTAAAAAGAAACTCAAGGCAAAACCATGTTTTCATTTCCAGTTGAGTGGACTACTTTCACTCAACCTTTCCCTGTACTTTTTTTACCCAACCCATCATTCCATTCTCAAGTAGCACAGAGATCACATGGACTGGCAAACGATATGAATGTTGTTTTTCTGCCATTCTTCCAGAAATGACAAGTAAAAAAGTTAATTACACTGGTAGAAAAAGTATTTTCTTTCGATTTGAGAAAAAATGTCATATTATTTTTCAAATAAAACAACTATTATTAGTCTACTCCCCAGAAAAATATCAAAGTTGAATGCTTTCTCAGTCCCTGATAGAATTTAATCTTTTACAAGGATTCTCATTCAACCGGGTAGGGTTATCATCATTATCCAAAACGTGAGCAGACTACGCACAACCCTTTCAAAACAAAAAATATATATTAATGCCAACTTTTTTTTAGCTAGAGGCACTTCCAGGAAGCCATTCAAGTGACGACATGCGTTTCATTTTAATGAATCCTCTTTTCAGGTAGACGTACAAAAATCCTAATCCTTTTGCCCTGGTCTATTTTCTGTTATCTAGTCGTGCTCCCAACTTCCGAAAATTTGAATTTATTGGAAAGCAAGCTGTGTAGCTCTCAAAGAGCTTATCATATAACAGAATTTCGCCCCGAGAAAGGATTTTTACTGCTAAAGAGAACGAGATCGTAATTGCGATACCTGATTCTATCTTAAACTGATGAAACTTTACTTTTTTTGTTTCGTAACACATCATTAAAAGCTAAAGAATTACATGTCAGGTTAACGCACGCCTTCGTGTCAACGACATTCTCAGTAAATTACGGACAACCATGTTTCCCAACAAATTACATACTAACAAATCTCTTTTTTCTCTTGGTACACACCAGGGTAGCGTACCACCACCTAGTTTTCTCTCACTGACCGAAAGAGAGAAAGTCGTAAAAAGTTTATAGAGTAATAACTACACTTTGTCTGGGAAAGAGAAAAAAACGCTATGAAGACAGTCAGAGATGCCACAATTCGCTGATACGCTCATAAACTAGAGAAAAAAATATCATTATGCTTTCTCGTATCTTTTAATACTTACAGCGAAATAAAGTTGGCATGCAAGGATTACATTGGATTCTAATATTGAGAAGCAATCATAATCTTTTTTCCCCTCAAAATGCGACAGTAATAAAGTTTCTATTTTGTTCTAGGGAAAAAAATATCCCTTTAGTATAACTTTTTTTGTAGCTTGATGCATCAGATATTAAAATGAAGTACTTTCATCTTAAAACTTACTTTCCTTCGCGAAAAAACATGCTTAAGTTCTTTTGGAAAGTCACAGTGGGGAAAGTACAAAAAAAAACTACATCAAAGTACATTGGCAGTTTAACTATCTAGAGAGTCCTACAAGTGAGTTTGATGTTATTTTCTAGCGAGTATCTTGTTTCCATAAAATCCAACAACCGTGGAAAAAAAACTGTTGCCTGGCTTGTCGTAACATGGCTTTTCGGCTGAAAAATGCTGTGGGTAATATGAGCAATTCTTTGTGTGTCAAATTACATAGAAACAATTACAGGTACATTTTCTCTAGTGGTAAAGAGCTAGTCAAGAGTCACTCACAAATCATACTAGAGAAGGAAAAATCATTAAATTTTTCAGCTGAGACGCAAATAGACACTTAAAATCCAAGTGGTTTTCTTGGTCTAACGATCTTTCCTCCCTCGCAGAGAGAGGAGGGAAGAGGTTCTCAGTTTTTTTTCTGGCTCAAGGATTCTTGAGCGGATATTCTTATTATTGCAGGGAAACTTTGCGCGTGACTTATAATGAGGCAGGTGATAGATTTGAAGAAGGACTGCTCATCTTTCAGTGTTGAGTTACCAGTTTGATTATAGCTTGAGATATGTTTTCCGAATAAAGTTTTAGCATCATTAGGTTTTGTTCATAGGTTTGGGGAGGACGGTGGGAGTCAACTTGACTGTCATAATAAAAGACAAGGTTTTATTAACTGAAACGACCGTTTTTAACCACACCACTGACAGTTTTCTTCTCACTCTGACTGTTGTCTGTGAGAATTACACGGGACGATTTGATGACAAGGCAAGACTGTTGCTGTTTTTTCTACATGCAAGTTGACTGCAACTTGCAGAGAAAGAGAGAAAAAAGTTTTTGGTGGAGACTGGCATATAGCAATCCCATCTGTTACTTGTTAAATTTACGACAAGTTTCAGAGGAAAAAGTAAAAGTGACTTGGGCCACCTGCAGCGTATTTTCCTCCCATAAATAGGATTACAAAAAAAGAGCAGAAAAGTTTGATGGCTTCGGTTTGTAACTATCTTATGTGAGATGCTTTCTCCAACAGAGAGACTGTCCAATTGCCCCATTATCATTACAACGACCATTCAATTCTCTATGAACTGGAGAAAGAGAGAGAAAACGGTTGTTTGGCAAGAGAAAACTTTGGTTAGCATTTATTCTCCATTTACGTGGGAGGTTAGGGGAGTGCAATACACCGGTGATGGTTTTATTTCAAGATGCTACACATTTTCATCGAAAATTTATCGCTGTTGGTGGACTAAGGACTGTCAAGGGCAAAGATACTTTATCAAACCTTCTCTTGAGGTGAAAAGTTTGTCTTTTTGTCATTGACGAACAAAACATTCTCCAATAAAATGCTCCAAATTAGGTACCCTATATGGCTCCCCCATCCCTGCTCTAGACAACTTTTAGTGTTTTGTCGTATGTCCTGTCGTCATACCCATTGATGAGAAAAAGAAAGCACGTCGTGTAACCACTAATGACCAGTATTTTTCCGTGAAAACATTGTCTCTACCTACCTGGATCTCAAACGAGTTCAAGCAAATCAGGTTACGTCCAATATAGGAAACGCTCACGTCCGCGACATGAATACAGTCGGATATAACAAGTCTGCGGAGCTTCTTGGGGAGCGCGGCATTAAGCCCGTCTTCGGTGATCTCGTTACACGACATAAGTTCAAGGTCCTGGAGAGACTGCAAATGGTCCAAAAGGTTGAACAACGCTTTGTCCGTAAGGCTTGACGAGGAAATCTTGAGAGTTTCAACAAGCGCTGCTCCTTGTGGATAATGAATCATCACATCTTCCGCGTCTTCGTCAGTTGCAGAATGCAACTTTAGACTAGAAAACCTACAAAAAACATTACATACATAAAATGAAGTTATTTTAACAAACTTTCATATAATATAGTCCTGTCCTCCATTGTTTCCTACAAGGAAATTAATCTTAACCAAGGACGCTTTTTATCCCATTCGCAATACCACACGTCAGCCCATTTCAGTAATAAAAGGATTTTGGAGGGCAAGCTTTTGAAAGATCCCATCATAAGGAACCATTTTTTGGGATCTTTTTTTCCAACGAATTATATATCCGCTTGAAGGCCAGCTTTCAAAAATACTAAATAATGGATATAATCCTATCCATTTACTAAAAAGCATTTTTTCCCCTGTACAATAGCCTACTTTTCTTTAATATCTAGTGTGTGGGTTTTTGCAAAGAGCCACATGTTTTTCATATCCATAGCTCTCGCATCATAACAGATGCAAGGGAAAAAAAGAGACCAAGTCTTGTAAATCTTCCTGAGAGAACCAGGTGGATAAATGATAGGGCATTTTGATTGCTAAACAAAGGCCAGCTTTTGTTAGGTAATTCCCCAGAGGGCAGATAAAATAACAAACAAAATAGACAAATGTTTTTGCAGGTATGTACTAGCCAGCCAAAGGCGTCCTTTCTACTTTCTCTAAGCTTCAAGCTTGTACTTTTTTTGTTCTATTTACCCTCGTTTGATAAGACCTCCATAAAATCTCCTTCTTATGCCAGCATTTAAATCGGCTCTGATGCCTCTCAACTCTTTGCATTTCAGAACGGGGATTAGATCTCCCCAAAAGTTTCTCCCCATTCCATACGAAGCATCCCTCCATTTGCGACACACCGATGGGAGCACAAGCTTTTCCGAGCCGACAAAATAATTTCCAAAAAAGTACTTTAAAAAGTCTTCGTCCATGCAGAGTTGACTGGAGCTGGAGACGATTCTAAAGCGCTTGTTGTGCTTCGGTGTTTTTCTCGTGAGAGTTGTTATCCTCCTTGGAGTTGTCGGTGTGTTTGTCATGGATCCCACTGTTCCACTGTTGGCAATCATAAATCCTCCTCCCCCACCTCCAGACAGAGTAGCTATATGATGAGGAAGCACGGCAACACCTCCGTGACGCATCAAAATAGAATTTGAGTCGACACCACTACCACTCCCGCTCCCACCCCCGCTCGCTCCTGTCTGTTGGGCATTGTTTTGTTGATGAATAGAGTTGGAGTTGTTACTCCCCCCGCCTGTGTTTGGCTTTGGGGGAACTTCAGGAGGCTTCTTAGCGTCTTTCCTTTTCAGCCGCATGATACACTTTGAGATTTCTGCTGAAGCCCGGTCAATCATCCCAGAGGAGGGGAAGACTGAAACCCGTTTTGTGCTATCAATATTGTACGGATTCACCTTCGAAGCCACTTTTCCCACTGATTAAAATGTACTTCCAGTTTAACCACTTGTCTAGTCTACTTGTCAGTTTAAGAGCTGTCTCTCTTGCCTACTATCACTGTCTATGTTTTCCTCTATCTTCCGCATTTCCTGTCATAGCATGTACGCAAATTTGAATACAGGATGTATCTCGGTTTTTATTTTCACCCACTAAGCACGTACCACGCTAGTCGCTTTCCGGCCATGATATGTATAATGGCCCTGCACAACGAAAATCGCTAATGACCCGTATCCTCTTGCACCATTAAAAGTTGCTATTAAATTGCTAATTTTTTTCTCTCCTCTTGACGACTTCACTTTTCCTCGTCAAGTTGGCCCTTTAGATGACTCCATGATTCACGATGGCCTTCCCAACGCTAATGTCACTTGGATGACACATCACTCGCTAGATTTTTGACAGAAAATGTATAAAAAAGGAAGATAGCCGAAACACTGCAGCTGCTGTACTGATTCCTCATCATTTTCTTACCCATCTTCATATACACTGAAAATGAATGGCTGGGGATACTACTGACAGGGAAAAAAAGAAAGCAAAAAATAGGGGAGAAGAGAAATGGAAAGACAATAAAAAGTTTTCCGAAGAGAGCCGAGGAAAAAAAAGCGTGAGTCATTCATAAGCATACTGGAGTGGAGTTAGCATGGAGGGGGAAGTGCGATATGCTCTCCTGTAACAGCAGCTGAGTATGTACAGGTTGCAAAGGGAAAACAGTTTTGGAACTGAGTATCTGATAAAAACAAGTCCCCTTCCGATCGTCCACAGTCTTTGAAATAACAGGGAAAGTTGTGGATCACATGGAAAACATTATGGTAAAGAAGATTACAGAGGTTTGAGTTTTTTCCATACGAGGTTACCAGCAGTCATTTTTTTTTCTTTTTGGTAAAGACTTTAGACATATAAACTGGGTAATCTAAACAGGATCAATAGAAGGTCTGTGGAGACTCTTTGAACAACATAACCAGCCAAAGATGGATCAATATTTTAAGAGGGGAAATATATATAGTACCGTTTTGCAAGATGAACATAAGAATAATATCCATGTTATTTTTCAACGCATCCGAAATATTAATTTTGATCCTGGAGAGAAAAAAAAACGCAAGATAGTGTAGAATGGTCTTGTGCTGACCTTTCTTTTTTTCTCTATTCTGCTCTCATACAAAAAAAAGATACCGTAAGGAGATTTCTTCTTTTTTTCTGGGAAATGCCCGTAATAAAAGTAAATGGACTTGATACAAAAAAGAAATAGCTTTGTTGAAAGGAAATGTGCTGAAAAAATGTGCTATTTTTTGACTATCCTTCCA
>JAAXOA010000417.1:0-24276 GCA_036561885.1 Salina celebensis
CACCTCTTCACTGTGTTCATTCATCATCTTATGATATCCCTAATCATCATATCTCAATAACCTAAACCCCAATGATGTATGAATTCATACCAGCATACATAATGATGTTGTTTGCTAAGATTGACAAGACAAGCGTGTGTACTTTACACAAGTTCAATAGAGCTTCTCATATGTCATGTAAGTATTCCTGCGTTTTTTAGGAAGATTATCTTTATAGATGCGATTTGATACTTAATACATATTTGTCAAACTATCATCTTCATGTGCAGAATTTCGGTTGATCTAATGAACACATAATCAGGATATCAGCACATAAAAAATATGACGGTGGAGAGCTCATAACTAATCACATCTGACAAATAATCCTATGTAGAACCGTAAAGTTATCACGGTGGAACTTCAGCATCAGGAATAAATCATGAGGTAGATGTCTACTTAGCGAAACGGGTCATCAAACAATCACTCATTGATGCAGGAGCCATTTGAGGAGATCCCGTGCCATAACCGATCGAAAATATTGCCGTATTGTCTTTCAGTTTATCCTCGAAGTGTGCTTTACAGAATATCAAAGCAACGTGATACGTTAAGATTTATGCAGTTACACGTAAAATGTTATAGAATTTGCAAAGGCACTAAAAGCAAGTTTCTTGGAAAATGCAGCAATTTACTCGGATGAATAAAAATCGTCGAAATTGTTCATTAGCGCATAAATATACCAATCTCATGGTACTTAATTACTATAGTTTAAAATCATACCTTCAGTTTTCAGTAATACCTCAATTTTAGTACATATAGCCTGTCGGAGACTAATGGAATTAATTAATTATGAGTTGCACATCTTTCAAAAACACATAAAGAGGGAATTGGTAATTGCTATTTATCTTATCGGCTAAATTTATTGTTCCTTTTTTTAACATTTTGCTTTTCCCACACATTTATTATTGCCATTATTGCTTTTATTACAAAGATTTGTGGTTGCGTACCTGCCTTTTTCTTGCATTTTCCCTTGCACTAAACATTGATTCCGCAAGCGGCCTGAACAGCGGTACTGATTCACCAGTATATAACGTTATCCCTCGTTTATATCTAAATATATGTAGCCTTATCATCACTTTTACCTTGGTAATGAACACAACGGTCAACCACAAAGGAGGGAAAAAATAGACAATACATACATATCGTGTATGAGTTTTCATCGTGTTATTTGTGTTAAAAAAGAAGAAGGGAGAAAAAAGGAAAAGGATTGGTACAAGTGTCTTTTATCATCATTACACAATTTTTAACGATGGCTAATTTTTCCATGTCTTTTATCTAACCTGACGGTCGGCACTCTGCGGTTTCAGTACGATAGTGGAAGAAGAAAGTCGTGTTGAAATGTCGGCATTGGTGTAGTATAAACATCACTCACTCTTGAAAAAGTATCCACAGCAGTCAAGTCAAGTGGATGGATTTCATTGAAAAGTAGCAGTGGAAATAAAAATACATGCGAAGAGGATTTGTGGAAAACGCGAACAAAATTACCACATGAAGTATGCTCATATCATACTTCAGTGGTTCTTGAATATTTCCCGTCACATTTTCACACATTACCTATCAGCTTGTTATACAAATTGTACACTTACTAGTTGACTGTAACAAGCACTCTTGTGGTTCTCTATTATTCTCCTAAAATAACAAAGCCGAAAGTTCATTGCTTTGACGGTGAAAATTCAATAATCTAATTTAACTTTAACAAGCATACACCTGACACTTACTCACGGAGAAGGTACACAACTAGACATCACTCAGACTCCTAAACTACCAACATATTACATTATAGTTTTCCATGTGAGTTTTATAAAATATGATGCAAGTTTTGAGTCAAAAATATTAAATTATAAGTAAATGCCTAGTTTGTCAAAAATACTAATTCGTTTGACTGACAATTTAGTAGTAATCCAATTCTACAATTTAGATTTCACACTTTTCGATCGGCTCAGGATTAAGATGCACTGAAACAAAAAGGGATATGTCACATGAAATGGGCTGTAGTTCATACTCGTTTTAGTCATATCCTCATAATTACCAACTTAATCACAAGATCAAAACAACGGACGAATGAAGGCGTCTTTTAGAGCATATTTTATGTTCATGTACATAATTGTTTCCATCTTAGATGTACCAGGACCCCTCCAGAGATACATATCTGGCATAAATGCATCGTCTAAAGTTGACACAATTGAAAAATCAATCCTCAGAATATGGTAGAGCAAAATGGGAAGCGTAATCGTTTCAGCTACTAAATCGCAATATGCCATTTTAATTTGAGGGTCTACAACTTTCTTAAACGTAAAAACCTCATATTACTTCCAGAGCGATTTTTTCCGGATTTTTCTGCATGCAATAATAATTAACATGCGTTTATAACAATGATATTGATAATCTTCAACTGCGGAGAGAGAGTCGAAAATCATCCACTTGAGTTCAAGTACGCAGTGATGAAACGATGGTAACTGACAAACGTCAGGTTGCCTTATGCTGGTCGGTGTTAATTTTTTTTTCTCGGCTTTCTTCGTTTGTTAAGTATCCACCAAGATAAACACTTTTTCGATTGAATTCATGCATTATACATCGTGTGAAGTGATACTTGAACAATATCTTTACACTTGTTTCCTTTTTCAATGGCACCATCTTCTCATGACGTATCTTTTTATTGCTACCACAACAATGGGACAATGGGGCAAACCAATAATAACTTTGGTGCACACAAAAAGCGTTTTTCAGTCTTTTTCACCTTTTGAATTTTTCAGTCATAAAAAGCAAATAACATGATGCTATCTAATTTCATACTAAATACAACCAAGAAGCATAAATAATATAGGCATACGCTTCAATAGAAATTCTAAAATGAAGTTTCCCCATTACATAAGGGTCTGAATGGAAATAGCTATTTTCTGTTTTCTCCCATGCGAGGAATGTAGAAGATTTTCGTTTTCGAGAGAAATTATAGCTCCTTTGCAACTGACACTATGACATGACTGCTCAGTCAATGAAACAAAGCTCATTTAAGACTGTCCAATAATTTTGTTTCTATCTCTTCTCAAAACTCTTCTCCCAGTGCATTGGGGACGATGATAATGACGTCTTTGCGATCAACTTGACTACCTCTCAGTACGTAAACTAACACGAATGCATTGGCAACATAAACCTGCATTATGTTACGAATTTCTTTTGTCCTTTTTTCATCTGTCAATCAAATTCCATTGTCAATAATTACCTGTGAGTATGTGCATATGTATATTGATGGAGAAATGATCACAGGTAAAAAAAAATCGCCCATATAAATCACGCCACTGGCACAGTAGTTAAAGGATGGAGTAAGCAGGTATTAAGTTGAATAGATGTGGAAAATAACATTATCATTTTATTTCTAATTCTGACGACTGTTATTATAAGTTTGAATTTTCAAGGTGTACACTTAACAAGTCCGAAGAATAAGAAAAAAGAATAGCAGCAGTGGCAGTTGAGGAGGAAGAAAAGAAGCTTGCAAGAAATCAGTATCTTGTGTATTTCTTCCTATTGTTCACAAACACTTTTTCTCTTTTGATCACACTATCAACGTGTAGTGTAAGAGAAGACGGGAGTAGCAGTCCAAAAATTTAATACCTACCTTGATAACAACGGGATATCAGAAAAAGAAGACGATATTAGATAATTCTTGTATAGGAAACGGATTCTCTGGCTTTAAAGAGAATATCAGCAAAAATAATGATGATGGCGATGATGACGAGCGAAATTACGTTTCGTCTTTTACTCATTCTATCCATCATCTTGTGTAAGAGTAGAAAATGAAAAAAAGAAGATAATAATAGTGAAAGAGTGTGATGGATAGATGGATGGATGAAATGAAGAATAGATGGTAAAATGGATGGGCAAGAATGGACAAGAGACTCAACGAGCAATCAAGCAAAAGGCAAGCGCAAGCAAGCAAATGCATCCTCATCATCCTTATCATCATCATACGTCTCATTACACAAAATATTTTACAAAAGAAACAAGCTGTGTCTGTGTATGCATTTGTGACTCTTTCCTTTTGGGAGACGTCGTTTCGTGCTAAAGGAGAAAGAGACCAGAGAATGATATAATATTACAATGAAAAAAATGTTTTGTTATTATTGTGGCAACAACTTGTAGAGCGTGGTATTCAAGCACCCACCTTAAATCTTTCATAACTAACTACCAACGCAAGTTTCTTGTTAAAAACTAAGTCAAATATCAGTTTTCTGCTTTGTGTTGCTTCAAATACAATTCAAATTCAACATACTTTAGTAGCACCAAAAATGCTCTTTCTCCAGCAAGCTATAATTGGTATTATTCATAGTAGCTGTAGCTAAATATATTATGTTATGCGTTACATACATCTATTTACAACTCATTCATCTAAAAAAAGATAAAACTACACAGGTCATATATATTTATTACTAGGTATTGTTTTACATTGTTACAGTTCCGTCTTCCAATGCTTTCATTTCCTTTCATTCCGAAGCTAATGACTTAAACAAATTCGGTCAGAGGAGAAAAACTGTCCATCAGAATTTTAAGTGGTTGTGTTGAGCGAAGCACTAACTAGTTGTATCAGCAGGAGTGGGGAGAGAAATGGTATCCAACAGTGTTAGGAATTTTCATAGATCCGGTCAAAAAAATCTGGGTAATTAATTAGTACAATAAGATTGTTTAGCTGAGATTCATACAAGTTTGAGCCGTGTGCCAATGGAGCTATCAAAATTCTACCCATTTTTTATTATCTTGAAATGAAATACGAGCAAATTAAGAGCGCATGTTAGTCTTCAACTTCTCACAAATATTACCTCTACTATCGTATAACACACGGTCGAGACTTTTTGCATTGATGGGGGTGACTGGCAGGTCTGGTTTTTGGTTGTACTTATCGGATTGAAAATGTAATTAAGACAAAAAGAGAATTAAAGAATGTTAGCATTTTTAAACGATTTGATCTTCCATTACGATAATGTGTGAAAGAGAATGGCCGTTTTGAGACGGAAAGGGGATTTGCAAACAACTAGTAGTAGAAAGGCAACTGAATTAAAGGTTCCATTCCATAGTTCTATTTTGTATACCGGAATATGAGTAAATTTTTATGTAAATTATGTAAATAAAAAAGAGTCATTATGTCCCAAAATGTTGCGATTGCCATACGCTGGAATGTATGATGAATTCTTTCACGATTAAGTATCTTGTCTTCTCCAGTCCTTCCTACTGGCAACTGGCTAAAAGGAAGGCGTGGAAGGTAATGGATGTCATTTCAATCGTACACATTTAAAAATACCCTGCTGACAATGTTCATAGTTATTACCTTGTTAGTGCTACCGTATTTGAATTCGTTTTCAAGAATGAACCACAAGTCATTTTACCACATTAACGTCACTTACGTTTACGATTCGGCGAACAAGTCATTGGAATGTATTCTCTTTTGACATACAACCGAGTACGCTAAGTCAACACACTCAATAGAATGACGCTTGAAATATTTTGAGTATGACAGGAGCCATTTGTAGGTTTGACAACATTTTTTTGTTATTTAAAAACTCTCTCTTTCGTGACCATTAATAGACTGTGTGTGACTTCTTGATCCGCATGTTAACGACAGTCGTTTAAGTTGTTGAAAAATATCTTCGGTTTCCAATCACTCCGATAAATACATGGCCGCTTTGTTCATTCCCATTTTAGGAGAATGGTTGTGGCATTCCTGAATGGAAGTTGAAGGAGTAATTAATACCTTAAAATGACTTAAGTTTAGGTGACCATTTTTAGGGCTAACGAATCCACCATATGGAGAAACTGTGATGCGATTATAGCTGCAGAGTAGAGGATCTTGCTTCATCGTAACAATTTAAACTACCTTTAATTATAACTCATCCAAACATAATTCTGAGTGTAATGAGTGTAAGATTCTTTGAAACAAGGTAAAAACGAAGCAAATACAAGAATTTAAACTAACAAAAGTGCAAACGATTTGGATGCGACAATCTTAAGCTACCGTGTAAGTCAATAATCGCGATAAATAAACAGTCACTCAAACAGCCTTTCAGAATACAATGGATTTAAGGTGAAAACTTACTTGCATGAGTGAAAAATACATTATAAAACTTTGTGGTAACTTTAAAATGTGATGTTGCTATTATAGTAAAGATGGTCATGTCGAAAATTACCAATACTCTCACATCATATTACTATTTCGACGGTTCTAGCTCTATAGACACTAAGTAAGTACAGGACAATTGAAAGCTGTAAGTTTAAGTCCATCTCAAGCGTCCCTCCTTCAATTATATCCCCATCAAACTACACTGGTGGTAAATCGTATTATCCGTGGGTATTGCATCTTCTATAATGACTGACGAACAGTCATATTGTAGATAGGTCTTGGGAGGGTTCAATCAAGATTAATAATAAGTGCCATTATGGAAAAATTATAGTTTCAGTTTTATATTTCTTCGATATTCTGTGCAGCATGTTCTTTCCTGTTTGGCTTTCTTACTTGTGATTGAATATAATGTTAACGCGTTGATGACTGAAGTCTAGAATTATGATAGAAAACTACCCTCGTACATTTCAGTGAAATTTTAGACTGTAATAAAAAACACGTAATCCTACAATTTAGCCGTGGTAGCTGTGGGGTGGGATGTAGTTCATATCTTTTCTTGCATCGGGTTTTTTTTATAAAGAGTGGGTAAGTTGAGACTTCAACGCTATGAATCGGCTATGAAAAGGTAGTATAGTTTGATCAACTAAATGTCATCGCATGGAATACATACAAATTAGAAGCATAAAACACAATTCTACGTTGAAACAGATAATGAATACAGAGATAAAAACAAGGATATGAATTTTCATTGCGATATGTTGACAGTAGCATCACCATCACTTTAGTGCTATGTACCAAACAAAAATGGGAGAAATATGCAGAGAGCAAAGTTTATCTTCGTCATCACTCCGGCTAGGTGCAAAAATGAAAAAAAAATGAAAAAGGCATTCAAATAGTGGGCGAATCCTTTTGATGACTATACTACACATAGTACAAAAAAGCTTCTATTTTTGACGATGATAATGATAAAAGTCATAAAATCACAAGCTATCTGACTGAATTGGTCAGGAAAGCTGCCTTGCTCGAACACCTCCAACCAAAACTGTAATAATAAATGTTGTTTGATAGATAGCAGTGGAGGTAGAATGGTACAATAAAAAAACAAGATGTAATAACACTAAAAGACAATCAGCAAACAAGTTGCTAATCTTACCAGCAGCAGCCTCTTCACCAACAGAGCTAGTAAGTTCACCAGCTTTGCATCGTAAAATACTATTGCCATTCGCCATTGTTGCTTTCAGGACGGGCATAAAAAAACTTTTTCATCTTCGCACACACAATCATGAGTTAGCAGGCAAATGAGCTTAATGGACTGACTGATGTTTTTTGGCTTTTTTGAGGACATGGTGCTTGGATATATTATGATATGATGATTAGTATAGTGGTGACTCTGGTGACTACGTCAACAGGGCATAATCTTTAAAGGAATACGTAGCAAGATGGGCCACATCATAAATTAGTTGAGATAAAAAGAAGCAGGCAGGCAAGCAGAGATACATAATATTTTAGTAATGCCTCTAGAGATAAATACCGATAAGTAAATTTTTTCGAGGGTTGACCATGTGCAATGGTATGAATTCCAAGTAAAGACAGCGCGTATTATTGTGTGTGCATGCAGGTTTCATTTTGTAACCATAATTGCTACATAGTTGATTGCTGCATCATTCAATCCGTGTCATTATTATCGATCCACAAGTGTAGTTTCAAAATGCAATCAGTATGATGACGATAATATTTAAAGAGAAACTTGATATCTTGTGTTTCGGGGAAAAACATGTCATTTTCTCTGTGCAACAGAATTTCTTGTTTGAAACGAGAAATTTGAGTTACCGAGGCGATACTTAGTTTCAAAGCACTTTCTAACAATCATAGTAACAGTACAAAGTAAAACAAAATATTCGGTAATAATGCGGATGCTCGTAATAGAGGATGATTGTTGCGTGTGTGAAATTATCCAGAGTAGGGAGACAGTTGAGGAAAAGGAGAAGTCTTTTCTTCTTTTTTTCGTTTTCAAGGAGATTTTTCTCTTAATAAATTAGAAGACACCGAAGAATGAAATGATATGTGAAGAAAGTCAGACATTCGACGGCTACATAAACAACCACTTTTCCATCGTCAACGATTTGAACATCATGAAGTAACGTCGCCGAGATCAGGCACTCGTTCTGTTGCTCTACAATCATGTAAAAACCATATTTTTTAGCAGACAGGTAAGCCGGTTGAGAAGAACATCTTTCAAGCTAACTTTGATGCTGTGGCGAAATGACTGCAAAGTCTTAAAGAACAAACTGAACTACATGAAAGTGAATGATATTATGTACTCGTAGATCGCTTACACAGGTAAACTTGAAGCAGTAATTCTGTACGCACACTGGCTTTGTGGTTAAAAGCACGACAACGTCGAATTGCGTTTGCCAAGTGTTTGGGCGGACCGGGGCCGCACTTTGGAAAGCACACCTCTTTTTGTCCCCTTCTGACGAGTAATAGCACGCCATGCTTAACATGCCTAGCCAATCCACATCCCGACAGAGATCATTTGCTTTACATACAATGTTAGCTGCTCGTCTCACCAGCGACCTTAATCTTTCAGCTTTGAAGAAGTTTTCTTCAGCTCATACAATGTATGTAATGAGAAACCACATAAAACACTTAAAAAGTATTGCATACAAACGATCGCTTAAGAAAACCAACCTGCCCCTTCGCCAATACATGAGGGATAGAAATAACCCGAGATGCTGAGCAGGTAAAAGAACCAAGTTTTCATACCAGCGCCACTACCACCGGTAACACCTCGTCGATGTGCTTAATTTGTATGTTGTGTTAAAAAGACTTGAATGGCTTTTTAAATACAACCAGCGACTCTATTAGGTTCAACATTTGTTTTTGTTGGAGCTGGAGCATAGTGTTTAGGTCAGATCAAATCTGACTATCTCACCTTTGTAGCTTGCTAAGGAATACAATTTATTTAGTTACTGCTGACTGGGGAAAACCGGTATTAGCAATGTTTAGCTCACACACGGACTGAAGCATGAAAGTAGATCTCGTCCACCTTCACCCCTTTATTAAAATGCTAAGGAAAACCAGCAAAGCAATCATACATGGGACTGACTTAAACCGAAGCGTTTCTACGTTATGTGATAGGGTGAAAAAGTATCGTTTGAATGATTCAAGCAACTAAGCTCTATACTCTCTCACCTGGCACTGTGCGAATGAAAACAAAGGTGAAAAACGAAAGTAATTAAAAGCTCTCCGGGATAGATGGAGATATTATGCGCACATGGTAAGATCAATTGAATTCATAGATATTCATATTCTTGTTTGCCTTTAGTAACTGACCGATAGCTACGGTGCACATAATAGAACATTTGCAAAAATGGTACTAGAACAGACCCAAGCTAAGCACGGCACCCAAGAATAAGATTTAAAACAATCTTGCAATTGAAAGATCACACGCATCAAATGTCTGGATGCGTATATTTGTACTGTCTCGAAATAAAATGCGTTTCGATTAAATGAAAAATGCGATATTATTTCGCTTTGGTATTTTGATCAATGTGCATTTAATAATACATGTATGTTTTCACTCAGACCATTTGCAAGCCCAACCTATTTGAACTTCTCAAAGGGTTGGATATAAGATTTGTAAACATAACATTCTTGCTACTTTAATTTTTTGAGAAAAAATCCAGATCAAATATATTTCAATTGTGCGGCTCTTTCTAAATTTAAATTTGCACAACCAAATGTGGTCGAACAGTTTTTGTGAGATTTGTTTTTATTAAACAAATAAATGAACAGTATTCCAGATAATCCACACGGAATTTGGTATTGCACGAAATGTACAAATTGTGATATTTTGGTCAGCTAACTTCAACGATTATGACTAATCGGCACAACGCGTTTGTATGTTTCTGTTCTTGTAAATTGTATAACAGCTATTTAAAAAGCCTACTAGCTCAATATTCACTTGTTTTTACTATAATTACTCATAGTTTTTACTTATGTTCATATCACTAGCTTTCCGTGTATGCATGCATGTTATATGCAAAGCTACCAACTTTTCGGTAACAAACAATTAACGTACAATTGAATATCTGGATGGCGGTTTGAGTAAAAAAATGCGCACTATGAGACTTTTTTCCCAGTTTGACAACCTTTCTCACTCACTCTTTTCTCAAACAGTGTTAAACTTATTCTCATTTCTTCCTGTGTTTTGATACAACATGCAAACATACTGTACTTCTCTTATTACGTAATTCTTTTTCACCGCGTGTTTACAACACAACGATCAGGACTATGAGTTGTTCCATGAGTTGAGTTTATAATTGTTCAAGGAAAGCCCGTATTTTGTATGCTTTTTAATGTTAACTTTTTACTTCTTTCTTTCTCACTAACACGTCCAGACCTGAACACTGTTCATGTTATTCACATAGAGTTGCATATTGTGTCCAAGCTTTTCTTATTTTACATGTAAAAAGTTAGTAGTGTTTTAGTGCTTGATACTTGACTCTTATCTAAATTTTATACGTGCTCACCTGAAAACCTGAACACAGTTGTTGTCACTCTCCTTCCTGTAGACCTCCACATTTGCAAATACCTGTGAAAATTTGTATCCCGTTCTAAAGGCTTGGCCCGGCCTGCCAATGCTAGTACTAAACTGTTGTGACAAATACATAAACGCCCACTTCCAGACCGCCATTATCATCATTCAATCCTGTCTCAATTCTATCTCAAATACAATACATGAACTCTTCATACACTTACAAGCTTATCTGTCATTTTGTCACAGTACCAGTTTTAGAGAAAAAAAAGATTGTTCAGTCTTAAGAGTCACGTCCGTTTTCTCTTTGTAGTTTTAAAACACACACCCAGTTTTTTGCATATGCAAAATCTGACAATGCAACAGACTCCTATTCTAGATAATATTACTCCTGAGTATTTACTCCCAAAAGTAATCAAAAAGGACAGGTGAAGAAGAACCGATAGCTTCTTAAAATCCACGTGAACATTAACTGCATGGCGAGAATTCTCTTTCTCAATGATCAAACGATAATCTTTGCACTGATAATAATATTAGAATGATATGATATCATCGAGAAGGTAAGGCATCTACGTGAATTGTTGCATCGACAAGACTTTAAACTAGGAGGATGGTCGAACAAAATAATCTCTATTCTATTTTATTTGAGCGTACTGGTGCTCCTGTTAGCTAAGGTGAGCATGTCTACTCTTCTTGTTGCGTTTGCCTAACTTACTATTATGATCGCTCGCTGGTGGTGCGGCGGTGGTGGTTCTTACCACTGGTAGTGTGCTGATTGTGAACGAGTAACTCTTTTTTTAAAGTGTGTGCATAGATGTATTAGAGTGAACTCCACAAACCAAACTCGCTCCCTCACATCTTCCAGATCTCATTTACTGACGGATTGTGAGCCTGAACGGATAAAAAAGGTAGGCAGGCAAGCGATTAGCTAAAAAAATTACGTGAACATTATTAAACACACAAAGAATAGAAAACAAGCTTACGAACTACTCCTTCAAAATCGTTGGTCAGAACAAGTTAAGCAGTCAAGGGGCACCTGGAGATGTGCTCGTGGTGGTTTCTTTCTTCTCCAGCGTATACTTACTCAAGAGTTGACTGCGTTTGACATGACGATGGCTAACCAACCGTACTCATTGAACAAGAAAAGGATCCTTCTTATCCACATACACGCTTCGTGCCACTATCACCTTACCACTCAAAGTCAGTTGTCGCTGTTCACTTAGTGAGAAAACAGGCAGGTTAAAGAACGGTTGGATTGCCGGTAAACGGACTTGATGAAGATGTGCAAGTGAAATTGAAATAGGGAGAGAATTATGCACAAGAACAATTTATTTTACTGTTAAAGCCAAGCTTATTCTGAACATTTACTTTGAATAAAAAGTAATTCTACGTTTCTTCTAGCGAGTGAGCCGTTTCGTCGTTTTTAAGCGTATGAAAAGAGAAAAAAGAGAACAAGTGATAACAAAGTTATCTTTATTGCTTTTTGATAAGCCAAGAAAATGAACAAAAAACAAGAACTAACGTGAGGACAAGTACGACCAAAGCGTTTATTGTTGTTGACCTCAACTGGAAGAAGTAAAAAAAGTGTAAAAATTAAACTGGATGGAAAGCAACTAACCTATTAAGTGTTTTTGTGAATGCAGGGCACGTTTTATCCATACTACGAGAGCTGAAGTTGTCATTATGAATTTTATGAAAAAAAGGTTTGTAGAAGAAGCCTAGTTTTGCATCTTTTGAGAAACCTATGACGGTTGAGGGCCCTGTTACGGATACGGCGTCTACTTCTGGGGTATTTATACACATGGTCACTTATCCAGTGAGGCACATGACAGTGATAGTAACAATGCATAACACCAAAACTGTTACACCTATAGAAAGGTTGCCAGACGCTTGCAAGCAGTTTGCATAAATTTTGTGTTTGTGAAAAAATAACTTTGTGTTTGAGTGTAATTTAGAAAATAAAAAGTTTCCGCAATTGTTCCATCATTTAAAAGCACCAAAAGGGACGATGAAAACGAAAATAACCATTTTGGCTAATAAAATGATAAACTCTTTGGAACTCTGAGGAACTTTAAACAACGATTTTACTGAGCCATATTTGTTTGCTATACTTTGCGCGTATCGCATGCTAATGGTTGTGGAAAATTGTGGCTCAAGCCCAAGCCGGCTTAGTTATCATTCATCAATTCCATCATCACCGGCACGTCCACGCCACCACTCATTTAGCAATCTTTTAGCAGTTGTTTCTACTGGCAATAATAGTATCAAAAATACAGACAGTTTATCACCAGTGAAAGACACTGGCTCAGTTAGCAAACTGACCGGAAGTCATTGGGGTGACATGGAATTTCCTGGACAGTTGCCAGCCGGTGTATCCATTCCGAATTCTGCAGGTAACAGTTACTTAATATAATCAATAAAAATATTCCGAATAAAGCACTTCTACTTGAGGATTTTTTGTGAGCCTCAAGTACCTATTGAACTATGTGTGTGTGCGCTGTTAGGAAAAGGCGAGTCGACCACGAAATGTAATGGCAGTATGATCATAATCACAGTGATAGTAGCAAATTACCAATAATACACCATCATCACGACGATCACGCTGTTACGTTACAGGTGTGAACGAACAGAAAATGATGAAACTGGTCGACGTTGGTGTCTAGTCTACCAACCGGCAACTATATTAAAAGAAGTAGTTTCACCCTAAAACAACTCACTGAACATTGTTTTCAATCAAATTCTCCTTTCAAATGATTTTTTTTTCTGAGATGAGATTATTTATTCATTATTGCTAGGAAGAAACCGCTGCTACTGTGTATTTTTGTTTATGCTCTGCATGCAAAATCAAAGATAATGCGGATTAGTCTTCTACAACCTACTAATAATAATGCTCACTGGTTATTGTTATGTTGATAAGGTGGTGGCCGTATTTCTGGTGATGATCGTATGACTTATTACAGTTATTACTTGGAAAACAATAAGAATTCTAGACGCAAACTTCAGCCGCCAAAAAAGTTGCATTTTCAAGCTGTTTTTGAAGTCATTACTGTGAATTTTTGTATAGATTTTATATTCGTAGACTGGTAGCAGTTATAATATGAGCGCTTCTGCGAGTGTGAAATTAAATGGAAATGGTCGAATCTGTAATTTGGATGCATTTCTTCATTTGAGTAATGAATGACTACGCGACCTAAGTAAAGTTGTGATTTTCTCCTACTTTTATTGCATTACTATTACCAATCCATCCATTTTTGCCGTCATCAAGTGCAGCAAGCAGAGCAGGCACCATTAACATTCCATATCAAGCCCGAAGACAGAGTGCAAAGAAATATGAGTTTTTCTTCAAAAGAATCAATTGAACACAACTTTAAAATTGTTGTTTTCGTCAGAGTTCAAGATGGCCCATGTATTGATTTCATGACTGTACTGTCATATATTCCATTTGTTTTTCGCAATTGGAAGATGATAGCTAAAATGATTACAAGTTGATAGAAAGCTGAGATGCGTCAGTAGTGTAGAGTACAAAACTACTTATTGTTTGTTTCGTAATAGGTACGTTTGTACGTTCCTGATGTACAGATTATTAGCAAAAAGCCGTTTGGCATCTTTGCTGGCTCCGTTTATATTGGTGTGATAATGAGTTGAATGGTGCCAGAGATGCTATCCTGTCTTGTGATTATGTTATGCATTATGTTAGGGAAAATTGAAAATGATTCACCTTTAAAGGACGAGAATTTGCCGGCAGTTCGGTTGATATAAGGATAATAGATCGGATCTGAAAAATGTGCTTGTTAGCCATTGGAACGGCAGAAGGTGTGGAACTCGCAAGAATTTGTATTACACGACTTTGTTAGAATATGTATCTCAAGCATTACATGAAATTGTCGGGTGCGTGACATTTGGTGACGAACTTGTAGAAAAAAAAAATACTAAACATGAAATGTATCGGTGAGCTTTCTGATAACCGCAGGTGATCCGGATAAATGTGTGCTAAAGTACAATCGTTGTTCCAGAAGCAAGCTGATCCTCAACATATTTCAAGCAGATATTTGAGTCTGCATAAACTGAGTAGAAAGTAGTAGTTTTGTGTTGATCTTGAAGTTTACAAGCACACATTATGTAGAAAAGTTTGCTTAAAATTCTTTACAAATTTACGATAGCCAGAGTGGCTTTTGTTACAGCATACCGTTTTTACAGTTCTTTTTGGAACACCTGCTGTATTTTAAGTGGCTTACATTAACATCGGATGTAATATCAGAACGCATATGAAAATTTTGCAGTGCAGAGGTGGACCCGGCACAATTGCATTCTATAATGATTGAAAGGGTTACACATGATCTAAGAGCGAAATTAGCTAGGTCTGTGAATACCAAAGTAATTCTTGGTCATTTAGGTGGTTCATGACATTAGACTGCTACACTCAATTGACACAATGTAGTGTTTTTGGTGTGATTAATATCACAAAAGTATTCGTAATTGATCGGATTTTTATGTATAAGATTGTATTACTTTTTTAAATAAATAAAGCCATTGAGTTACGACTCCGGTTGGAAAACGATTTCTTATGTTCACGTGTAGCCCTCGTTTTTATTCCATTTTGTTTAACCATTACGCAATGCAACATCAAAATCAAACATTACAGAAGATGACATTGTATTGTTTGCCAATTTGCCAATTAAATAAAAAACAACATTTAATAATCACGAATAATTTCTCTTAAAATTTGTTAAATGAATGAACGTAAAAGTACCTCAGTCACAGACGAGCAGCTACCTATTTTTGTGAAAATCAAATCTGTGCTTTTTAAAACATGCACGTCACTTTGTTTTGCCATTTGATGTCGAAGTCTCGATAATATTTACGAGTAAGACGAGTCGCTTTGGCCTGGTTCCATGCTAGTCGCGACGAACCCACTCAAGTACTGGTGATACCAAGAATGGACGCGGACCCCGTTATCAGTACCATCATGTATTTTAAGTAGTGTTACTCGATGACCTCACTGTCCTCAAGTTGCTGTTACTGTGAAGGTAGACAGAGACACATTTTTTTAAAATAATTTTTGCAAGTTAGCATTCAATATTGCTCACAATATTATTCCTTACATTTGAATAAGGAGGATTTTTGAAAGTAGCAGGATTACTATATGTCATAATAGTTTATTCCTATAAATACTGTCAATTAATTTCTCTCCACTCAAATTACAAAATAAAGAAACATGACACAAGGTTAGATTTTGGCTGGTAATACCGAAAGGAAACAGTGTGTTCATGTTACACATTTTTGCAGTTAGCAGAGTCTTCCTTAGTTTCCCATGCTTAATTTGACGACCTTTACTAGCGGTTACCGTCGCATGGTATAATTGAAGGCTAAAGATCACTAAGGTCGAACATTTATCGGCGTTTGTAATGGTACTTTTAGTAATCTAGCTTAGAATTTACATGCACATACTTGCCCATTAATGTTCTATTTTTCCTCATTGGAAATCGTTATTGTTCTGACTATGTTGATAGTACACGAGAATGGGTTCTAGTCAGCCGTTTGCGCCAATATACTATTCAAAAGCATATTTAAAAAAAATAAAAAATAAAAACATATTATTTTGTCGTCGAATAACTTTAATGGAACTAATGGAAGACCATAGTTATCTTGTCTGCTATAAAACTTAGACTTCTTCAAGGAAGATACCCTCTATCTAAAAAGAACGTTTCATTCCACCCCATAAATCGTTTGCAGTGTTGATAATAGTCTTCTAGCTAATCTTTTTATCAAACTGGAAAGATTGTTTTTGTGGAAAACAAAGCCTATAATAATCATGATAATAATCTATAATGACTATTTAGTCGTACGATTATCGAATGATGGCTCAAGCAGCCGTCGTCTCATGACTGAAAAGTTTAAGCGAGTCAAGATCGGTAGCGTTTATTATAATCAAGTCCCGATGACAGGATGATGATAGTGGTGGCTAAATCGCGTCAAGAGTGATGACGAGGCTGCGACCTGATTGCTCATCTATCCCTTAAAAATGTAACAAAAACTATGCATTACATTAAATTGTCTGCTGGCAAGGTCTTTTATTATGGAGAAGGATATAGTACTCAGAGGAACACCGCAATTACACTCATGAAAATATTGGTGTAATTGTCGTTGTTAATTATTGGACGAGTGCTTTTGTTCGTACCACATAATTTTGGATGGGTTGTCAAGTGGGGAAAAATAAATAAGAGTAATAAATGGGGAGTTGGACTTCAAAGAAATGAGCAATTCGTAATAATTTTAATAATTTTGAGAAAAGCAAAGTATTACAGCAAATTATTTCATGAACTAAAGTGAAGTGCCAATCTTCTTAACATTTTTTATATTCAATTCGTAATTGGTATCGAAAATATGGTCAAGACAAGCATATTAGGGCTTAAAGTTGACATTGGAGTGAAGAACCAAAGAATTTAAGCATTTTAATGCAAGACGACCAAAATCTAGCCAATTATGTTATGGTACACGGTCTAAATTCTGTTCTTTTAGCATATTTGTGTACAGTTTAAAACTACAGTTCAGCCTCAGTCATTGACTGCTAGTCGCTGTTTACATCGCGCAGCGGTAGGTATTTCAATTTCTATCCGCTTGCCGATTTCATTGCATTCAAATAATATTAAACCAGTGATCGCAACAATACTACACTGCTCAAATCCAAACCAGGTAACGTACATGCCTGTTTTTTCACGTGTTCGTCTGTGATTGTACGATGTTGCGTTTTTTAGTCAAAAAGATCTTTAGAAGAAGCCTGATTGGTTTCTGTAGGTGAGTGTTTTAGTTTTGAAACCTGCTAGCGAAACATATAAATTGCATGATACCAAATGATGTTTGGTTTTGGAATAGTATGAGTATGCTGGTCTGTTAAGCTGCAATGGGACTTGAGACAAATGAATAACTTATCTTGCGTTTTATAGAACTATGTACATAACATGTTTTAAGATGTGTCAAATGGCAACCATGTATGTATATGGCAGTGATAATAAAATTATCCCCCCTAAGTTTGGGCCCCCTGAATTGCATGTTGTTTTTATAAAATATCAGTCGTCACCATTGATTTTGAATACGATACACATATAAGTACGAAGTTATGCAGCAATACGGGCAGTATTGACAAGTACTCAGACGGCTGCACAAAATAACCGAACAAAAAAGTTTGTATTTTTCTGCTGGCTCATCATAATCACCATGATTTTTTGCGACAATTGCAATTAAAATGTGCACAACTCACTCGAACCAAACACGCACCCACTCCACATGAACAACCATGTAATGTACAACACCAGTAAAACCTCACCAGACCTTAAATGCTTCCATAAGCTAAAGCAGTTACAATTACAATGAAACCCAGTCATTATACGATATAAATAACAAAACATGACACAGAGGAATAAACATTGCGACTTGGGAGGACATGAGAGGGCCTTTTCAAGATTCAAACCTATTGTTTAAAAAATAGCTTACAATACACAGTTTGTTCCTGAAAATAACCTACCGCATTAATGTTTTCAAGAATTAACTTCGTTCAAATTATGTACCGTTTTGGGCCCACGACCATTTGAAAATTCATAAGGAACCATCAAAGTTTATCAACACTTTTATTTCTAGTTGCAGTCCATCGCTAGTATTGAATGCATTATTGCCTCCAGCAAAGCGTAATTCGGGGTGGTAATTTGAAAAATTATACAAGTATGATGTAATTTACTCCGGGTGCTTCTCATCATTCATATAATATTCAATTCCTTTAAGTGCTTATCCTCGGAGGATGGCACCATCGTCAATGTTAAACCGATTATCATCAGGTTGATCAATGGGTGACCATATGCCATGCAAATATGTTGAAGACGTTGGAGAAAAAAAAAATCTGAGAAAATGAGGATGTTGTTGCTTGGATGCCAGTTTGACTCAACTGTCCACACGCAAATGTCTTTCCTGGCCTATTATGCATACCAATATCATATTAAACGAAGACAATAAATTACGCCGTAAATGAGCACTCATTCATAGGCATATCAAATTCAGCATGTGATGGTTTTAGTCGTAATTAGACAATTGGTTATGTAAATGGTATCAAATCGTGTTTAATCTTTCTTTTATCGTAAAAATACTCGAAGGAAGTAGACAATGTTCGTCGTTTTAAAAAATCATAAGTAACAGATGATTCTTTGGACAAGGTCCAGTGTAATTCGGGCAATACAGCATCTGCACAAATAAACAGCCCCTGAATATAAATATTGTGCGTGTCATGAATATGCATTCCGCTTACGTCTGTCTTCATGTAAATTAAAATCGAAGATCATTATATTTGTATTTTTTCACCCTTTTCTAAGATTCACCTTAAATTGAGGCGTATTTCATGCTTCCACAAAAAAAAGTGTGAGTAATCATGCTTTGCATATGTAGGTGTTACTGGAGATAAATACCGTAACTGGTGCTTCTAGTTAATTAGTCTAGTAATTATATTTCATTCCATATGAGATTATTAACCACCATTCTTCATTTCAGTTCGATTTTTTAAAAATTGGTGACAGCTCATACAATTCATTAAATGACCCTTCTCGTTTACGACTTATAGGTGCGAGAACGGAGTTCATAGAATTACTTTTCAGGGCGAAGGAAATGAAGCCAAACTCGGTATTCTATGTAATACTCTAGATTTTTTTTTCTTTTTAGAATTTCGTTTCTTAATTACCCCCTATACATTATTTCGTGTCAACGGAATTTTTTGTTCGTCTTAAATACATCGGACAAATTTTGCACGCAGTCAGTTTCGTCGCAACATGAAGAAATAATATGCATAAAAAACAGTATGGAAACAATGTGTTTAGCTTGACTGCACAAAACATTAGAGTTACTGAATTAGAATTTGGACTTCAATTAAGCCAGACAAAGCATAATTCTTATATCTATGGATGATGTGCGTAGGTGTGAGAATTATGTTAAGAATCATTGCTGAATATATCATGAGCAGGTATGAAACGAGATAACAGGAGTATAAATAAGAATCGTCCACCCTCATAATAATATTGACATTATTATTATCCCAGACTACTACTGAGCTACTCCAACTAACAATGTATAAACACAGTCAACGAAGCCTGTGATGATGATAATGTTGTGTTGTGGGAGGTAACCATCATCAACACCAAGTTTCATACTAACTCGCACAATGTAAGTGTGTATCATGAACATAGATCTAATTTTTTTCCGTGTTTTTCCTCGTGGTATAGCAATCTCTATTTCCACAAAAACGCGAAAAACAATCCTAAAAGAAATTATTAGCTCATGACAAAACTTAGTTCTCTAACTAGTAAAACTATTGTCCAGCCAACCAACCCTGTAGCCCTCTCACTAAGTGACGATGGGTTGCATGCACGATATCTTAACAAGTAGGCTATATGAAGGGGTAATAGTAAAAATAATGAATAACAATAAAAAAATATGGAGAAATGAGAGGGATTGGCATTTGTTTTACAGTAAATATAATGTGACTATTTTAACCTCTCGTGTTTATAAAATGGTGGAATTGTATGATTTACGTAGGAAGGGTTGATGGAGGCTTAGTGAGAGGTACATTGCAAAAAACACAATGGTGTGTGTGTGTGTCTATGTTGAAGTTAGTGAGTTTTTATAAATGTGCAGGCAGCCATGGTTATACATATAGATAAATAGATAATGATATCATTATAACGATCCATCATATAAATTTCGTTTTTCACTAACTTGTTATTCGTAAATGGGAAAAGGCGAAACAAGAGCTTTACAATAATTTTTTGAACAGGAAAACTGCGAAATATTAACGATGGTAGCGCACTTCTTAAGCCAACCCAAGCTAATTCTTCAATATAGTAGATCTCCTACGAAAAAACTATATTATGTGTGACAAATAACGATATTAATACTTCTATTTACGTTTTTTTATCAGGTCCAATGACAGCACATCATTTACGTGATCTCTATACAAACGTAGCTAGCGGTGCCGGAGCAGGATCAGGGTCAGTTGGAGGAAGTTCAGGTGCGACACCAGGAAACCCAACAGGTTCGAGCGCAGCAGCCGTGGCTGCAGCCGCCGCCGCCGCTGCAGCAGCAGCAACACATCCTTCCGGCCTTGGAAGTTTCGCAGCTGCCGCTGCAGCCGCAGGGTCTCATCAAATAAGTGGCGCTGCTGCTGGAAGACTTCTTGACCTATCTACCCCCCTTCGATACGGAATGCGACCTTACGACCCCCTTCAAATGCTACATCACCAAGGGGCTGTTTCCAAGCTCTTAGGTATGTCTATGTGTATGTCACTTCATTCTTTCAAATACCATCTATGTACTTATTGATATACTCGCAAATGCACAAGAACAAACTAAATCGTCCTCTTAACGCTTCCGCTTGCAGCTGTCTATGAGATGCTTTTTTAAACTTCCGCAATTAAAATTTGCCATGATTTTTCAACCAAACTTCATCGATTAACGGTTGTATGGAACTTTACGGCGTCCTAGTTCATAATAAGTTAGGGTTAGTAAGTTAGTACTCCTGTGATCTTACAGCAGATTAAAATCATTGGGAAATTTCGAAATGGATTTTTTTAAATACCGGGAGATGTTTTATGCGATAAAAAAGAACAATGTTTGGTTAGACAAGCGATAATGACATTATTATTACGAGCATAGGTTTTGTCGATAATAAGACGACAATGCCAATGTTGTTTGGATAATGTGCTCATCGAGACGATGATGCGAGTTAGTACGCGCACAAAGTTACCATTTACTTCATTATTATCATTACTTTATGTGTCTTATCAAAATAAAATCTTCTTTTTTGTCCCATTCGTCCTAGAAAGGGATGAAATTGAGAGCAGCACTTGGGAGTTAGAGAAAGACGATGTGACTTGATGATATTTTTATTGTTGTGAGTTGTGACTTAAGCAATCACTTCGTCCTTTCAGGTAGGTAAACGAAAAGAGATCCCTTTAAGTATTTTAGGAACATGAATGGAGAACATACTCCAGAAAAAGTGGCGAGCTGCAAGAATGAAACAACTTTTTTACGTCTCTGTTTATATCCTTCAACACTTACCTTCTTCGCGTAAAAAAAAAGACACAATATGTAGAAAAGGGTTTGAGCGTCGGATTCTAGACTAGGCTCCATCATAAAACTGTCTCATTTTCTCGCTGACAGAAGTTGATTGTAGAAAAGGCGTAAAAAGCGAATCAAGTGACCATTAATCATGTAGATAGTAGGTTTAGAAGCAATAATACTACTTTAAGTAACTCAACAATGAATGGATTGCATGAAGTGGACAATATTTTCGGAAATCCATTTTTATTTAACTGACTCTGGTGTAAACTCAATTTAAAAAATGAGGATGCTTCTATTCTCACAATAGGAATGAAAGCTACATGCGTATGATTTTAGTGTCGTGTCGCCAATAAAAAGACACTTTCAGTGTGACAATCAAATTTGAATTTAAAATGTAAACAGAGCAAGAGTAAAAATCAATCAGGAACTTGGGAGTGCAAGCGTGTGTAAACATGTCTTGTTTTTAGTGGACCAGACTTCATGAAAACGAAAACTTGAAGAATTTGTCAGGGAGTTTTTTTGTCGGCATCAATCCCATTATAATGGAAACTGGAGTGTAGAGGGTAAGACTGCTTAATGATAAAATCATTTGGGTTCAGACTTTAAAAATCATCAATTCGTGATAGTCAAGAGGAGCAATGAGGCTCATCAGATGAAAAATAATTACGATAACTGAAACGATTTGGGGTCTCATTCTTCCCATGATACTTCTGTCGAAAAAGATCGACTGCATTTCAGAGCTCACGAATTGTTGTAGTAGAAGATAACGCATAGGCAAAATCAAACAGGCACTGAAGCTTTTGCATAGTAATGGATTAATCGAAACGGAGAAATATTATCAAGTAATTGTTTATGATGCATTTTTATTTACATGCAATATTGCAAAGTTGTCGGGCATTTGGTACTTGCAACAAAAGAGCAAATTCATCCAGTTTATTCAGTGGTTGAACTGTGTGAATTAGTGCCAGATGATGCGCAGTCTGATGCATCCTACAAGTCAAATTTAATGGCGACGGAAACCTCATGAAGACTAGCACTTACCAGGTATTATCATGGCTGATCCACTAATTTAATTAGTTTTGCAAAGCAATCAACTAACTTGCTTTGGATGACTCATTTTTCGCCTTGCTGATGATGTCGAGAATCAAGTAAAGTAAGATTAAAAACAGGAACTTCGTTGATTCCCGCAATTCACTAATGAAGCTGCTCTAAAAGGAAAATAAATACCTATAATCTTTACTTGACCTGCTACTCCGAATTCAAAATCCAGTTCAAGTGAATATCTGAAATTACTTAGTTGTTTACACAAATTGCACAAACTAATGCTCAATATGATTTTTTACTTTCTTGCGCATTCAATTTAACACTTCTACCATTCAAACACTACAAATACAAAGGGATCTTGTACAATGCACGTAAAACACACGGTACTTATCAGGCATTTTTTAAACACTTGTTTTCATTCATGATTCCTTTGTTTTGAATTGAGCGACGAAAAACTGACCGGGAAGTCAGTATTGGATAGACCTACCGTCTTTTGAGTTTGATGGATGCCAAGTAACCCCGACTAGTAGTAAAAGAATACTGAGAATTATGATTACCAGTTGGAGGATCATTGATGAAAACTTCTTTTTGTATCTATTCTAAGCCCTGGTGCACAAGTGACCTTTGAGCAAGGTGCATCCAAAGATGAGAAAAGGTTCTTTATCTTTGTGAATGGTGATGAAGAGAGTGCATGCAACAAGTTCGTTCTATTTTCACCCAAAACTGTGTTTTCTTCGTTTTCATTGATTATCTGTCTCTGCTTTGGTGTACATGGGTTGCCTCTGGATGTATCATCGTGATTCCAGTAAATAATTCCAGTTTTCCCATTACTCCTGCTATTATATCAAGAGAGGTGATTTCGCTCCGAACGATGATTATCATTCAAGATGCCTACTATGTATTTATTATGAATGCAAGTATTGACGACGACGATTCTGATTGATGATAATGATGGCAGTGGCACTACATGCAACGGCAAAGAACAAGAATCGTATTGATTATTATTAGTGAGGGACGCGGTAGCAGTGATAATTTTTTTCACTGGCTTATCCACCAAAAAAAATATTTAAAACTTTACGAGTAAATCTGCTATGCTCAACCAGAGAGAGGTGAAACTCTGCCCAGACAGGAGAGAAAATTGAATCCATATAATTTTAATTTGAGATCAATGTTAAAAAGCAATGCAGTTCTTGCCAAGATTTTTGGAAAGCAGACATGAGTGCGTTGGAGATTGACGACGATCGACGAATACAGAAGGACCATCACGCTGATAATGAACAACACTGTTTTAGCTGATGATAATAATGACTTTTGATGATGATCCCAGAATACACACACCACTTATTAAGTGCATGCGCATCAGCATCAAACAGAAACAATCGGATTCAAGTTGATGTCTATGCTACCTATTTAATTGTAAGTTTTGAGTCTGCTCACTGGATCAAACTTCGTTCTT
>JAAXOA010000418.1:0-24272 GCA_036561885.1 Salina celebensis
TCTAATTATAAAATGGGAAGGTGATAATAATATGTGTTTAGCAAAATTAACCCAAGTCTGGATTTACATTTGTAGTTAAACATGGAAGTGGGAGCAGTTGAACGGACATTTGGAAAGCTTCGGAAAAACACGGACTTGTGGTTTCCTTACCCAATTATTCAAGAAAACGACCTGAAGGACCGAAAGCGACGTATGCTTCTATTTGGTGACCCTCCTCGAGACACGACAAAATCATCATTCTCATCATCAACTTGGCAAGGACGGGTCCGAAATGTTTACCAGGCAGCTATGCTAGTGGAACCTTGGGCAATGCGAACTTGGCAGGTGATGCATTTTCTTGGCTACCGAGAAGATGCTGTGTACTTGCATGAACATGCTTTCTGGTATGACGATGCATTGGAGGAAGCCATAAAGATGTTGCCACCGTGGAAATTTGAAGAATATGCTGCGTGTGATAAAGGAGTTGAGCTGTCAAAGACTGACTTTGATGTTACCAGAGAAGTGGTAAGTACAACAATAATTCTGGCAAACAGAAGCATTTGCACGAACAAGTAATTCGTGACGTCTGTATATATATATGTGTGTTTTCTGATTCTGGGTTTATGTAGAAAAAGCTTATTGAAGGGTTTCGAGAGGACTTGGAGTACCAAACTGCTGCTGTATGGATGGATCAAGGTGTGCAGGAACTACGTGAAATTTCTTACTACCGTAGAAATTTATACGAGGAAAAGTAATATTTTATAAATATATTTAAAAAAAATACATTGCCAAAATAGTAATATTAATTCACAACATTCGGTTGAAATTTGGTTTTGTTTAAATGTAGTTTTATGTTTCCTGTTCGCAAAACGCTCTCAGATTTTGAACTGGTCGAATTGTTCAAAAGCGGCTTACAACACGAATTTGACTGGAATACTCTGGATGCTGAGGACTGGAATTACTACATTGAAGAGGCCGGGGTAAGCATATAGTACTTGTAATAAGAAATGCGACATTTATTATGGACAAATGGAGTTGTATATCCTGATTTTCTTTGGCTTGTTGCAGATTGAACATTTCGACGGGTTGGACGCCAGGACGGACTTTTTTCGTCTCTGTTTGCCCCGGATTGAATTTCTGAAGCACTGGCTAGCTCCATCTCTAGACGTGTCCAGCTTTAGATTTGACGGGGACCTTCTCTTGGCTTTCCGCGTCATTTACCATTCATGTAAGGAGAGAACATTTTTGGAGGTCTTGCGGACAGTTACTGTTATGCTTCACTATGGATGGATCGACTTGAAAGATTTAGGTGGAGTTGGGCCTCACTTTTGTTCTTTCAATTTCATAATGAATGTATTTACTTGTAATGGCCCCAGCATGTGTGATACAACTGTTGACAACTTAACTCAAAGTCGTACTAAATTTATTGATGATATTTTGTCAAACTACAACAAGTTTTTTTATGGAGTGAGGCCCCCTCCTACAAAACCACGTATTCAAAAGAAGAAGAAGAAATGAGAATTTACTGTTATTTTTTATACTGTGTAGTATTTTCTGCGGCGAAACTAAACTGTTGTTGGTTTTTTTAATATGACTTGTGAATGAGTGTATCTGTACAGATCGGCGATTAAATTTCAGAATTGATGAATGAGTGTCAAAAATTATAAATCGTTGTAAACTTTTAAAGCTTTAAAAATAAATCTTGTATCTTTAAATTGTCTTATTAACCCAAATATTGTGTTTCCAAAAAAAATTAGTTTCTTTCTTCTACATCTTCGTGTTGGTACCTTTTGGTCACGTAGGCGTTGACGTCATTGATGAGCACTATAAAAGCGAGTCACTAGGCAGAAGTCAGATCAGTCTTGAGATGGTGTTCATCGTGGACGGTCGAGTCATCCGGTCAATTTTTTTCTTGTAATGCTAAAATTACCAACGACGCAAATTGGTGGTTGTCCAAAGTGCCATACAAGCTGGAAAAAGTTGGGTAAAGCTGGTACCGTTTACCAATTTGTTTGGCCAGTGACACCAAGTGTAAGAGAGTGTTTTAGTCACGTAGTTTGTAGTAGTTGTTTGTTTGAAGCCGACTTTTGTGTATACTGCCAGGCCATCCTCGTTCCACCCAGGCTAGTAGGAATACTGGCGCCTCCCATGCGAAGTGCAACGTTGAAAGACTTACAGGATTCTCGAGAACACCCCGTAGGTAGTGCTGAGATTAAGACAAGAAGTATTGGTGCTTAAGTTTTGGTGGTAAGCGTACGTAAAGTTTTTCTCTACTTGGTAGCATACTATTGGCCAAACTTTGTTTCACTAATTTTTTTCTTTGTTTTTGTATGGTTTTGATAGAAATTAGTTTATCATGGCAGCCAACCCTGCTCCTACAAAATTGACTGATGAAGACGTTCGGTTTATTATCCAGTTTTGGATCAAGTTCCCAGTTATTGAATTTTCCCAAGAAAATTGGTATCTGCTTCAGAAAGAATTCAACAAGTGGGTATGTGAGGATACATATTTTGGTCAACTTTTTATTCTCTTAGTGTCGTGGTAGTAAAAAGTTACCATTGCGTGCAATATTTTGTTGATACAGAAAGGGCTCAAGGAGGACACCATAAAAGTTTCAAGGCTGAAAGCATGGTACATCAAGAAAGTTGACCCGAGACTTAATGAGTTTTTTGGAACCGGTGTAATGGAATTGTTTGTAAACGAGCTTCCTGTTGGTGAGAGACTCCAACACTACTGTGAGCGTTTGCGGCAAGTTCGTACCATATACGAATACGAGAGTGGCGTGATTGCCGAGAAACCTTGGGATGGTGTACCCACTGGAGAACGAGTTAAAAGATCTAGTCTAAAGCTGAACTACCCGGTAAATTGGCTATAACAACACATGTTTTTGTTTTATTAATAACTGGGTATGAGAAATAAAATCTTATGATAAATCATTGCAGCTGAATAAACCATTGGTCGGAGGTGCATTTCCAATGGACGTGAACAGAGCTTGCAGACCAATCAATGTTTTTTTTGGGATTGAGTTTGTGGTTTTGAAGGACGACGCAAGCGTACTGGACTGTGTCTTGTCTCGAAGTTATTCTGACATTATTGAGGTAAGTCCTATAATTTTATATATAAAAAATTTCCGTATTAGCGGCCATAAAAATATTCAATTCATTCTGAATCTGAGTTTTTTTAAATCTTTGTTTGTTGGTTAGCTGCATGGCGGAGTCGTGATGGAGTTTTTTATCGGGGATGACTTTGGTGATAAGGAGAATAAGCTTTGCAATTGGAAGGGAATTGCCTCCTCTAACGAAATGTTGAGCCTCACGGTTGCCCAACTGTTTCCACAGATGACGCTATACCGTCCAGAAGTGCTCACCCATCTCATCAAGCAAGGAAAACCGTGCCTCCATGCGGACTTTAGTCGGCAGTGGAAATGGGGTAAATGTTTTTTTCCTCAGAACAGCTCATACATTTTGTTCATGGCATATATTATAATCTAAAATAATTTTATACGTATGTTTTTTTTAAATTTTAGCCCCGATTTCAAATTAGCTGCATTTTTTGATTATTATAATGACCAAAACATTGATTTGTTTATATTACCAAGAGGACGAAATGTTTTTAAATTTTATGGAAACTCTACAATGTTCTATGTACCAATGTTGTTCCTTCTAGATGTATGTAAATGTAGCAATAAAATAACTTTAAATACAAACCAAATTTTGCCGGACAACTGGAACTGCCTTCTCGCGGCGTTCGGTGTAAGTACCACTTGTTTTAACAAGTGGGAAACCAAATGTTCCAAAACCCAAATATAATCAAATATTTGATGCATTAAATTACTAGTCGTTGTCCAAATTCCATGCAAAGCAAATATTTGTTAGAAAAAAAATATATTTTGTTTTATTAAGGCTTGGTGTAAATTGGTAAAAACATTGAAAACCCAGTAGTTGGGTACCCAAAATATTATCTTTGATAGTATTACAGAATGCTACAGAACAAGCCAAACATTTTGGTTAGCAAAATATTTATTTTGCGTACATAAACATTTACAACAACATTTTGTCGTCAGTTGGTATGGTTTCCGTAACAAAATCTTAGTAACAAAGATAATTTTGTTGGTGTAACCAAACTTTGGAAGTTTATCTTTTCTAAAAATGGCTACACCTACAAACATTTGGGGTACTAAAGTTTTTGTTTGGGCATTTTGATTGAAATAAAATATTTTGTGTAAATATTTAACATGACAGAACTTGGAAACTAAACATTATGTAGTAAAATATTCATGTTGGGTGAATAAATATTTAGTTGTACCAAAATGAAGTAGTGGTGTGTCACCATGTGCTATTTGATTAACAACCCAAACATGAGTGACCTAAATTTAAATGTTGGGTCACCAAAATTTTGGAACTTTTTATACTCCGGAAGGCTAAACCTACAAACATTTGGGATGCTAAAATTTTATTTTGGGTACTTTGTCGAAAACAAATCTTTTGGTAAAAGTTTTTAATATTGCAGAGCATGGTTACCAAAAGTTGGTTAGCAAAATATTAATGTTGGGTGAACAAATATTTATTTGTACCAACATGAGTCAGTCATGAATTTGATTTAAAACCCAAACATTAGTGACCTAAATTTAAATGTTGTGATACCAAAAGTTTGGAATCCTGTTCTTCTCCGGATGGCTCAACATACAAACATTTGTGGAGCTAAAATTTTATTTTGGGGTACCTTGTCGGAAATAATTCTTTTGGTAGAAATTTTGAACATTGCAGAACGTTACCAAAAGTTGGTAAGCAAAATATTAATGTTGCGTGAAGAAATATTTATTTGTACCAAAATGAAGTATTGGTGATCCAGCTTCTTTAATTAACAACCCAAACATTAGTGACCTAAACTGAAATGTTGGGTTACCAAAAATTTGGAACTTATTCTTCTCCGGAGAGCTAAACCTACAAACATTTGGGGTGCTAATATTTTATTTTGGGTACTTTGTCGCAAACAAACAAATCCCCCATTGCAGAAAGATGGTTACTAAAAGTTTGTGAGCAAAATATTAGTGTTGGGTTAACAAATGTTTGGACCAAATGAAGTAGTTGAAACATCAACAAACATTAGGAAGTAAGGTATTTTTGGGCAGATTTAATGAAATAAAGGGTATTGGATAGATGAATTGGATACCAAAAATAATATTTTTTGTTAATAAACAATTATAATCAGGGTCATCCCACATTATGGTCACCCAAAATAACAATTTGGGCCTAAAAAATGAAATCATATTGTTTCCTAAGTAACTTTTAATGAATTTGCCGGTTTGCGCTCAGCCAGCTAAGTGGGGGTATAAAAGCAAAGCAGAAGAGAGCATTTTCATCAGTGTTCCGTGCGAGTTCGAAGTGAGAGGAGGTGGTTTTGGTTTCATTTTCTGGTGAGCGAAAAGTGTGTGAAAGAATCTTGTTGAATATTTCGTTGATAAGAAGTGTTTCCTTTGTCATCATTTTACCAAAGTTTGTGTTGCTAATATTTTGTTTTGGGTTCTAAAAGTTTGAAAAATGGTAAGAATTTAGCATTTTTTTAGATATTTTTACCCAAATTTTTGCTTGCCAAACAAAACATTTGTGAAGACACTTTATTTTTTTGTTTGTTTATAATTGTTCGCAGCCCCGTTTTAAAGGAGATATGCGCTTTGTCCCAGTTATTGGTTGTAACTGTCACCCAGCGAGGTTTTCGGACCGTGACAGATGTATCAATGCCGACATTGACCGATTGCTTCAAGTGGAGTCTGGCAACGTTTTGTTTAGTTGGGATGTTTTTGATTACTTGGGAGGTGGAGAACGAATGGACCAGGAAAGATACATGGAGCTGGTGAAGAGGAAAGTTTTCGACCATGTATTACATCAGGATGTTAGTGAAGCCTTTGTAAGTCCTTAAAATTCTTTGTTCTGTGGTGCATTTTACTTTGTTGATGTAAAAACCAATATTTCCCTGGTTGTTTATTAAAAGGACAACATTAAGGCGCATTTTGGCGAGGTCTTTGAACCGACTACTGTTGCGCCTGCAGACCAACCCACTTCTACCAGAGTAAACGCGCCACCCGTGGAGGTAGAAACGACTGAGTCAAGTTCCGATGATGAAGAACAGGATTCAGTTGGTGTTCCAGATGATGAGCCGTTTGAGGACTATGCTAGGCGAAATGGCTTGGAGATCCACAATGATATTTCGGGGAGGAACTCTCCCGACCTTGTGGCCATTTCCTCTGATGATGGCAACGGTGAAATGGAACACGACGGAATTCTTGGTGATGATGAACAAAATCAGGCAAGTTTGTATATATTTTTGTTTTTGTTTTTAACATGTGATATTTGGGAAGGGGTCATGTCCAAGCAAGTGGAGATTAAATCATCTTATCATTTTGAAACCTTGATAGGCTGAAGACGAGTTGGGTGCAGCTGGAGGAGGTGGTGTAGGTCGTCAGGATATACCGTTTTCAGACGCAGATTGGCGAAGAATGTTGGCTACTGACACACGAAGGTCGCGCTTGGTTGAGAAGACCGCTGACGGGTGGGAGTTGCTTGTTCAACGAACTAGGGTAAGGTTAAACAATTCTTGAATACTATGCATATAGAAAAACATATATTTAGAGTTTAAGTTAAAAAATTTCCTGTTTTTATGGTTCGTGTATAGATCCCAACTTTTAAGACTGGCGAACAAATCAAGGAAGAATTTTTTAGATGGGTGGTTCCACAGATCCGGGATCCGAGATTTGGGCGTAAGGGAAACAACACCGGCATTAATCTTCGTGAGGACGACCGATACACCATGATCGCAATTTACCATGGAATGGAGGACCTATCTCGAGAGGGATTGAGGCTTGCGCTTCGGAGGATGTTGGGGGAGAAAATTTTAGCTGAAAACGATCGTACAACGATGGATTGGTGGAAAAAATCATTTGTTATGAAGTTACTTCATGAAGATTGTAAGTTTTTTGCAGCTGAAAAGGAGAGCTTTGTTCAGTTCAAAAACCGAATGTTTTTCAGAGAATGAGATGAATTTGTATGACGAAAGGTATTCCTTAGAAGATTTGTTTGTTGTTGTTTATACCGACCGTTATTATTTAGTTTGTAACTGTATTTTGAACTCGTAACTGTAGTAACTATGTGTGTAGTAATTTTAGTGTAAAGAAACGCATGTGTTTGCTTTAATGTGTTGAATAAATTGTTTGTGAACAAGTTATCACAAAATGAAGAAACTTTTGCTATTTCAATTAAAACATCGGTGACACTTTTTCAACGGGCATCTCTCGGCTTAATTTAAAACCATCTAACTTCAAAAAGCATTCTGAGAAACTCAGCTTTCGTTCATCAAAATTCATCACGTACACTCTATGCACAATTGGTAACAGCACAAAGAAAGTTTTTGGGAATAACAAAAGTGTGGTTCGATATGTGCTGCTGCAGCTTGATCAGCTGTCTCTCACGTTCGATATGTTGATGCGAGTATAAAAGGAAGGTGTATTCAGATGAAGACGTCAGTTACGAAACGGAGGTTGATGGATCAGGTTCACACAAAGCTTAAAAGGAGTACGTAGTAGTATTAACCGTCTACACCACACAGTTACCAAAGATCTTGTACCATATGAAATAACTTTGAGTTTAGTGAAGTAAACTGTATAATCGGGGAAGAAACAATGGTGAGATTTGAAGTTTGTGCACACGTTTGTTAACACAAAATGTTAGATGTTTCGTGTTTTAACCCGAATGTTTTTGTTTTGTTATAGGACACTGAACAAAGATGGCCAACATTTCAAGGGACAATCAGCCAGGCTCTGGCTAGGGCGGGTAGCGTCAAGTACAAGGAGCAGTTGGTGGTGCAGGACCTAAAAAGAGTGATGCAGGTAGTTTCCGGTGATGTTTTGTGGAGTGTGGAACTGTGGAGATACATGGGGGGAACTGACCGAGTCAGTTACCAGAAGTTTGCTGAGCTAGTGAAAGCATGTTTGCATGTTTCACTTGGTAGCATGTTTGTTTTCGTGAATGACAGGCCCATTGAGGACGCTATGGTACGACTTTTTTTTATCTTAATCAACATATGTAGTTGTACGTTATATGTTGTTTTATAAATAAGGTCTTATAATTGTATGTTACTGTATTTTGTGTGTAGAAGGAACTAAAAGAGAAATTGGGCGATGTGTTTCAACCATCAACCAAGATGTTTTGGAGGTACTTTGATGAGATTGGAGACATTCCTCTTCAGATTGGTGCCGCAACCATCCACCAAGATGAATCTGCAAAGGGCTATAGATTTGGAGCCGGTACGAATGCCTCTCACTGAAAATGATAAGAGGGCACTTTTGGCTTCCGTGGACCTGTTCCGGTCAATCAAGATTGCTCCTGTTGACTGGTCTATGATTCTGAAATCCACTGGGGTAATAATCCAACATTAATATCCATTTTTAAAAGCGATGATTTTTAATATATATGTATGAATTAATATTATTTATATTTTGTGATTTAGTTGGACAAGAAGGGTTACACGGAGGAATCAATTGAAGCACAATTTGAATTTTTGGCTGAATTCAATGGAATTTTCAATGTGGTAGATTACGAAGAATTTTTAAAGGATAAATTGGTAAAACTACTACTGTATCATTTTATTTTACTTTCGTCAAGTTTACTACTGTAAAGCCAACCTATAAAAAACCTTCATATACAGTCTATTTTCTTGATCTGTTACAGAGTGAAACTACAAGTAATGAAAGCGGTCCGTCAAAGCGCCAACTGACTCATTGTCGCTCGGATACCAAGTTATCCACATGGTCATGGATTAAAGTACTGTTGGTAGCTCCAGACTTACAGCGTCTGAAGAATATGAAGCCAATTGTTTGGAAAAACTTTCTCCAAAGACTTGATGTAAGAAATCAGCCCAGTTTTACTGTTATTAATATTTTGAACCGAACGATTTACAAACTAAATGTTTTTTTATAAACCAAAGTTTATTATTATATTTTTAAATTTGTCTTGTTTTAGATTTATACGAACATGCGAGGGACGAAGATTGTCGAGTCTTTCTTTGCTCATCTCGTCCCCAGGATCCGGGATGATGTTTTTGGATTGGCTGGAAAATCTGCCAAATTGTATTTGGAAATCCACAGTGGAGAGCGGAACTCCATGATTACACTGTTTCACTCAATGAAAGCAAGGCATGCAAGTCGCGCAGAAATTCTTCGAACTATTGAAGATCTACAAGAGCAGAGGATTTTGTCTACAATCGAAACACGTAGTAGATGGGCGAAACGATTTGTTCGTCGACTCTTTTTCAATGACCATTTGTACTTTGCAACAACCCTGGAGCGGTGGTCAACTTACAAAAGCGGCATCGAATTGCTAAGCGGATTTAGATTTAGAAATTCTAATCGTGGAAACTCTATTGTAATCGCCAGACGTATGTAATAATACTAGATTTTTGTTGATTATTGCGACTTTAGTCGCTATGATTTGTTGTGTTGTATTCATGTGTGTTGTTAGTTTACCACAATAAATAATAAACTGGCCAATTAAAAATACAACCAAACAAGCGTGGTGTTAGTATCAATATTGTCTTCGTAACATTTGGACTTTCAAATAATTTGTTTGGTACACTTAGTATCTCCATAGTCCTCGTAACATCTGGACTCCCAAATAATTAGTTTGGTACACTTAGTATCTCCATGGTCCTCGTAACATTTGGACTCCCAAATAATTAGTTTGGTACACTTAGTATCTCCATAGTCTTCGCAACATTTGGACTCCCAAATAATTAGTTTGGTACACTTAGTATCTCCATAGTCCGCGTAACATTTGGACTCCCAAATAATTAGTTTGGTACACTTAATATCTCCATAGTCTTCGTAACATTTGGACTCCTAAATAATTATTTTTGTACACTTAATATCTTGATAGTCTTTGTAACATTTGGACTCCCAAACAATTAGTTTGGTACATTTATTATCTCCATTGTCTTTGTAACATTTAGACTCCCATATAATTATTATGCTACACTTAATATCTTAATAGTCCTCGTATTATTTGGACTCCTAAATAATTGGTTTTATATCCCTAATATCTCCATAGTTTTCTTAACACTTGGACTCCCTAAATAATTAGTTTGATACATTTAATATCCCCTTTGTCGTCGTAATATTTGGACTCCCAAATATTTATTTTGATATACAAAATATCGCTATTGTCCTCCTAACATTTAAACTCCCAAATAATTAGTTTCCACTAGTTTTCTTTGTAAATGATTTTTATTGATGCAAATGCTCCACTGTTTAGACCGAAATGTGTCGTTGGCAAGGTATATAAGGAGGTCAGATTGCAGCTGCAAGCTCAGTGTTTTAAACGGTGAGCGAGGAGAAGGTTCTCTGTTCCGCAGTGTTAAGTTCTCAATATTTTTCTACGTGCATCCATCATTTGTTCAACACAACAAGCAAAATTTTGGCCCACCAAAAGTTTAGTTTGGTTTCTTGCGACAAAAAACATTTAGTTACACGTGATCCACTACAGACAAAAACCTTTTTTGTCCGAAATTTTTATTTTGCGTATAAAAAAAGCTGATAATAAAGTTAAGTAATCTGTTACAATCATTGAGACAAACTTTCGTCAACCAAGGATAAGACGTGTGATTTTCGCTCGACAAAAGATAAAAGTTAGTTTTTGTAATAATATTTGTACTTTTCTGTGCCTTTTTAAAGTTTGTTTGTGAAAAGTTTGTTTAATCATTCTGTATTTGTAGCATAAACAGTGATAAATTTGTAAAGATTGAATCTTTTATTGCTTTTTAAGGTTAAATTTTTAAGGTTACAGTCGTGCGAGATTTAAGTTTTAATTGAGCAAAATGAAGATTGTTTTGGCCAAAAACGCAAAAATGATGCTACCTAAGGCCGCGAATGGCAAATACAAACCAATGTTGACCAAATTGGGGTTTGCCAACGAAAGCAAGTGCAAGTGGGTGGTAAAATGCAGTCCCCGGTTGGATCTCGTGAATCAGTTGGGCGCGGGATCGATCCCCATCTCAGGGAACACTATGCGTGAGATTGAGAAGTTATCGGGGTAATTCGTAATAACACTGTTGATAATGCTGTAATTATTTTGTATGTGTGTATGTAGAAAACCTCTAGACTCATGTTGTACTTCATTCTCTTATTTTTTTAAAATAGACAAATCAGGGTCTATCTAATTGGACACAAGGGCAAGAATACTATCGGACTGCAAATTGGAGACAGCAATAACAAAATTCTTGCGCGAATGTTGCACTTGTTGAAGTATGATAAAGAGCTGACCAAGTTTACTGCAAGAGTATATTATCGTGGGGAGGAAATAACGTCTGAAGGTAAAGTTAATACACAAAGCCATCGATTTTACTTTTTTAACGAACACCGACTATCTAATAAATATTGCTGGTATTGAATAATATATTATTACTTATAACAGGATTTGAAGATTCTGTTTGGCATTTTGTTCAAGGCAACGCCTTCCACGAACACATTATGACTGACAGAGATCAAGCTGCGTCTGTTTTTGGGGGGAAATCTTTGGCTAAGGCTGTGGAGCAACGCAAAGTGGATCCAAATGGATTTACATTGACACTTTCAATTACGTTGTAGACTTGTTAATATTTCGTTTGTTAATCTGTTAAAGTTGGTTTTTACATGCTGTTACTGTAACTTTTTTGATTTTTGGAAACTTTTGAATAAATGATTTGTACAACACAACTTTTGCTGGACAAAATGGAACTGCCTTCACGATGGCGTCCAGTGTGAGTACCAGCATAGATTTCCTCGTGAAATATATGTTGGGAAACTAAACGTTCCATGTGTAAACTTTTGTAACTGGGTTTATAATGACGCAAACGGTAAGAATTTAATTTACAATTACTGAACCTCTGGGTGCCGAGAGAAAAAGGTATATTCATTTTGTTTCTTTAGAGTCAGAAGGTTGAATACGAGAATCAAAATATAATTTGGTATTATTGCTTCAGGCAGTCAGTATTGCCTTGCAATGCCACATAATTATTTTGGTACACTTATAATCTTCATAGTCTTCGTAACATTTGGATTCCCAAACAATTAGTTTGGTACATTTATTATCTCCATTGTCTTTGTAACATTTGGACTCTCATATAATTATTATGGTACACTTAATGTCTGTATTATCTTCGTAACATTTGGAGTCCCAAATAATTAGTTTGGTACACTTAATATTTCCATAGTCTTCGTAACATCTGGAATCCCAAACAATTATTTTGGTACACTTAATATCTCCATAGTCTTCGTAACATTTGGACTCCCAAATAATTATTTTGGTACACTTAATGTCTGTATTATCTTCGTAAAATTTGGACTCCCAAATAATTTTTTTGGTACACTTAATGTCTCCATAGTCCTCGTATTATTTGGAGTCCTAAATAATTAGTTTGGTACTCTTAATATCTTCATAACTTTCGTAACATTTGGACTCCCAAATAATTAGTTTGGCACAATTAATACCTTTATAACTTTCGTAACATTTGGACTCCCAAATAATTAGTTTGGTACACTTAATATCATCATAGGAGTCGTAACATATGGACTCCCAAATAATTAGTTTGATACCCTTAGTATCTCCATAGTCTTCGTAACATTTTGACTCCCAAATAGTTAGTTCGGTACACTTAATATCTCCATAGTCTTCGTAACATTTGGACTCCCAAATAGTTAGTTTGATACCCTCTTAGTATCTCCATAGTCTTCGTAATATTTGGACTCCCAAATAGTTAGTTTGATACCCTATTAGTATCTCTATTATATCGTAACATTTGGGCTCCCAAATAATTAGTTTGGTACACTCAATATCTCCATAGTCTTTGTAACATTTAAAATCCCAAATAGTTATATTTTGGTACACTCAATATCTCCATAGTTTTCGCAACATTTAAACTCCCAAATAATAATATTTTGGTACACTTAATATCTCCAGAGTCTTCGTAACATTTGGGCTCCCAAATAATTAGTTCGGTACACTTAATATCTCCATAGTCTTCGTAACATTTGGACTCCCAAATAAGTAGTTCCCACTAATTTTCTTTGTAAATGATTTTTATTGATGCAAATGATCCACTGTTTAGACCGATGTGTCGTCAGCAGGGTATTTAAGGAGCTCAGAATGCAGCTGCAAGCTCAGTGTGTCAAATGGTGAGCGAGGAGAAGGTTCTCTGTTCCGCAGTGATAAGCTTTAAGTTAGGCTAACCTAACCACCCCCCCCGGTTTAAAAAATTTTTTACGAGCATCCATCATTTGTTTACCACAAAGCGCAAAAGATTGGCGTCCCAAAAGTTTAGTTTGTGTTTTTTCAACGATAAACATTTAGTTACATGTGATCCACAAAAGAGAAAAGTTTTGTGTCCCAATATTTTATTTTGTGTACGGACTAGCTGAAGTTTTTAAAGTTTGGTAATCTGTTACCTTCAAAGAGACAAACTTTGGGTAACCAAAATTTTATTTTAGTGGAGGTGCGGATATTGTCTCGTAGAAAGTTTGTGTGGCTTCATTTTTATCCTTTGCTGATCTGAAAGAAACATGGTAAGTTGGTTAAGGTCTTGTGTTGAACTTCTTGAATGGTTTTCTGCATGAGCATCATGAAAACACGGCCACTAAAATTAAATGTATGAAATATTTTCAGGAAGCTCGTCAACCCCCCATGTCTTTACAATCAATTCCAAGTAACAGAGCTGAAGAATCCGTGCTGTTGGATTTGGATAGGGTCCTGCCACATGTCACCTATGATTTATTATGGAGTAGAGAGTTTTGGACGTATCTCGGAGGAGCGGCAAGGCTGTCGTACCTTCGATATGGTGAACTACTGCAGGCAATCTTGAAAGTTTCGGAGGACATTGTGTTTGCATTTAGAGAACCTATTCGAGACTACACGCCTAATTTTGACCTGGTTAGTGCTGACAAATGCGTTTAAATTGCCTGGTCCACGTATGTGTAAAATTTAATTTGATTATGAATTTTTTAAGGTGCGAATTCAAGAAATGTTTGGGGAACCATTTATACCCAGCGAAGCCTCTACACACGATGGGGCCGAAGGCGATTCTGACGATAGTAGTGACAGCAGTGACAGTAGCGACAGTAGTGACAGTAGCGACAGCAGCAACAGTAGCGGAAGTAGTTGCAGTTCCGATAGTAGCGACTGTAGCGAGTGTGCCAACCCGGACCAGGAAGAAAGAAACGTGGCAATTGTCGACGATGAGGAGGATGACAACTTACGTTCAATGAGTATTGGCAAAGAAGAGGACTTCAAAGTTGACGACGGCATTGCGGGCGACGAGGTCTTTGAGGGTGATGAAGAAATTTTTGAAGAAGTGATACCAGTGAGAGAAGGCGAGTATTCTGAGGAGGAGGAGATCCCAGAGGGTGAAGAGGGGCTTTTTGAGGAGGAGATCCCAGAGGGGGAAGGGGGGCTCTTTGAGGAGGCGATCCCAGAAGATGAAGAGATGCCAGAGGGCGAAGAAGAGTTGCAAGGAGACGACGAGGAGATCGAAGGTGATGACGAGGAAATCCAAGGTGATGCCGAGGAGATCCAGGGTGATGATGAGGAGATCCAAGGAGATGACGAGGACATACATGAGGGTATACGTGATGACCATCACGAGACCCAAGGAGACGAAAGAGATATCCAAGAAGACCAGCAAGAGATCAATGCCGGCGTGGAAGATATCCCGGACAACGATGTCCCAGAAGATGAGGAAGACACGGTTGCGACCGAAGATGACGTCAAACGAGCAGAAGAAAATGCCGAGGTATGCGCAGAAGATTATGGGAACGTAAAGAAACTTGTAACTGAAGAATATATTTAAAATGTATAAATATCATAAAATTATTGCAGAGTACCCTGGAAGTTGCAGCCCAATCCATAGAGCTGGATTCTCGTGTTTTGTTGATTGCAGTGGATTTATTCAGACGACTAAAAACTGGACCTATTGATTGGGTGTCCATTCGAAAATCTATTGGAGTAAATTATTATTTTTTCTTGTGTGTCCTCCGGCTCTGTTGAATTTTGTTTTTCGTAACTTGACTCTATTGTTTACAGTTGGACAAAACAGAGATTACTACTGACGCGCTTCGAAATCAGTATGACACCTACGCTAAGTCAAATGTTATGGACGTCGAAAGCTTTGAAAATGGAGACGAGCCCAAACATTTCGTAAGGCAAATACGAATTTGAATGAATGAATTTTGTGATGCATGCAAATGTACACATATGTACAACATTTGTGTTTGGTCTTTTGTAGGAAAACGTGGCATCCTCTGGACCCTCTAAGCGATCATTAGAGTGGATGGACATTTACGGCTCTCCTGATTTCAAACGAATGCGGCTTGAGAGCGGAAGCACGGGTCTTTACCGACCATTGTCGTTCTATGACTGGACTAAAGTGTTAGAGGTCTCCGCCCCTAAAGACTTTGGAAAAGTAGTGTCAATGAAAGCATCTGTAATGGCCTAATTTTGTCCGGCGTCTTGATGTAAGTTTTATACTATATGTATATACATATATTAAATAGAATGAATTACTTTTGACAAGTACCATTAATCGAGTCCTGTTGAAAAATTAATAGATTTATACCGAAATGAGTGGAGACCAATTGGTAGAAGATTTTTTCTCAAACTTTGTGCCACGGATTCGGGATGATGTCTTTCGACTTGCAGGAAAAGAGGCAACGGTTATGTTACAAATGGGTCAGAACGCCATGATTACTATTTATCATTCTCTTGTCAAAATTGGAGTCAGCTCAAGAAAGGAGGCATTTGAGGCGATTCAGAAGTTGCAGCAGCAAGATCAGATTCTTTCAAAGACTCCTGCTCATGTGGAATGGGGAATTAGCTTCGTCAAGAAAGTTTTTTGTAAGGATGCCCAGTATTTTGCCTCAAACCGGGAAACATTTATGGCTTTGCGAAACAATCTGCTTTAAATTAATGATACTATTGGAAAGTTTTTATGCACTAAAAGTTTAGGAAGTAGTTTACAAAAGTTGTTTGTATGTATTTGAATTTTTTTTACGAGAGGTTAGTTTTTTTTTAATTGCATGGAAATGTTATTCTTTACACCTCTGTTATTCTAATTTAATTGTATGGGAAAACCGTAACCGCAGTAATAAATGACGCATTCAAACTAATATTATTTTATTGTAGCAGCAAAATCAAAGAATTTTTCCCAATGTTTGGGGAACCAAATATTTATGTTGGGGTAACAAACATACTTTTTCGTCTTTTGGTTCATTTCATATTAGCAGGAATGTCGGTCGTCACCGGCAGGGTATATAAGGCAAGTATGTTTCAGGTGATGTTCTCAGTTGGCTTTCGGGTGTCAAGGAGGAAGGAGCACGTAATATTGTTCTATTTCGTCAGAATTAGGAGGTAAAGACAAGTGAAGTTTTGTTTTGTTTCTGCTGCCTATAGCTTGCCAAACTTTGCTTAATCAAAAGTTTGTTTTGTGGTAAGAGAAAAATTTGTTTGAAGTATTTTCTTTTGTCATAACATATTAACCAAAACTTATACTAACCATCCCGACCTCACCATACAAAAGTTTTGGTGCCAAAAGTTTTCATTTAGATAGTTCCCATAGTTTGTTTATTTAATTGAATTTCGGTATTCCTCTCTGCTTACTGTCACAAAATTGGAGAATTTTTTTTGTAAAGAAGGTAGAAGTTTAGTTTAACAATAATTCTGGTTCTGACAACATTTTACCAAAGTTTGGTTCCACAAAGTTTAGTTTTTTTAGCTCATTGATTAAGTTTTATCATTATTCTGTGCATTATGTAGGGTACTACGAAATGGAAATTGTTATTGCAAAAGACCAGCCTATGCAGTATCAGCCAAAGGAAAAGATAATTTATAAGGAACATGTGAAGAGACATGACTTTTTGGTCAAATGTCGCCCACGAGGTGTCGTTTCGAAAGAAGGTCAGGACCCGGTGACTAGGTCCCAAATGCGACAACTTGAAGATTTGACAGGGTAAGAATGCAGTGATACATGGTTTCATTATTATTATTATTATTATTATTATTATTATTATTATTATTATTATTATTTGAGAATTGGACCATGGTATTTGGATTTGACATTTCAGGACGATCCGAGTGTTTATGGGTCCATCCTCGTTTTACAGTGAACAAAATGAGTGTTCATGCGGACTCTGGGTACGGGATCTTGGAACCTTTCTGAAAAAGATCTTCATCATTGTTGAGAAGGATTCAGCGGAATTGGTCGCTACTGTCAAGCACCATGGTCGAACCCTGGGGCACCATTTGTGCAATGGTAACGCATTATATGTTGACTAGTCTTTTATTATATATTAAATCACTTGTTTATATAATTTGAGCGTTTTTGTAACACAGAATTTCGCCTTGACTTGCATCGGAATTCGTTGAATCCAAGGACTGCCGTTAAATGCGAGGACATGGATACCATTTCGCCAGCCCCAGGAGAATATGGATTTCACCAGTACTTTAACGAAGTCAACTCGGACAGCTTTACGATTACAATGAAGCTAATGTTTGATCCTTAGAGCAGACTTGGCTGACAGGGCTGACTACTACTGTTATATTTTTTAGATCAACTGTTAGATGTAAAAAGCAGTAAACTAAAAGCTAAAAAAATTGTAAAGATGTACAGTGTCAGCAACTGAATAAATAACTTGTTATATAAAAACAACCATTCTTTTGCCAGACAAATTGGGACAGCCTTCTCGTGGCGTCTGGTGTAAGTACCGCTAGATGTCAGTCTAGCGGGAAACTAATCGTTCCAAATTAAAAAAGCTAAAAAAATTGTAAAGATGTACAGTGTCAGCAACTGAATAAATAACTTGTTATAATATAAAAACAACCATTCTTTTGCCAGACAAATTGGGACAGCCTTCTCGTGGCGTCTGGTGTAAGTACCGCTAGATGTCAGTCTAGCGGGAAACTAATCGTTCCAAATTAATTTATTGTAGTCTTCACTAAAGGTTTTTACCAATGTTTGGGTAACAAAACATTTATATTGGGGCAACAAACTTTATATCATACTCTGGTTCGTTTTTGTAGTAGCTCGATGATTGTCAGTCACCAACAGCAGGGTTTATAAAGCAAGCATGTTACAGTTGTTGCAGTCAGTATTCTTTCTGATATCGTGGAGGAAGGTGTACGTTTTTTTTCTCTCTCTCTCTGTCCTGTGACGAGCAATAAAGTTTTTGAAGATTTTTGTTGATTAACTCTCTCCCTCTTCTTATAATTATATACTGTGTTTTGTTGCTACTAGTTTCCCAAACTTTGTTTAACCAACATATTTTGTTGGGGAAGTAACTTTTTAAGTGAAAGGAATAAATCGGTAAGTATTGTTTTTATCGACATCTTTGAGGGACACGCTTTTGGTAACCTCTTTCAGACTTGGCTTATATGAGCAACTGAATTTTCAGTGCATTAATTTATTCTGCCACTTGTTTACCAAAGTTTGTTTAACCAAATTAAACATTTGGGAGAAATACTTTTTGTAATTACATTTTGAGGTTTTATTTGTACATTTACTATTTTGATTTCAATTACAACATACCAAAGTTTGTGTGGCTAACATAAACTTTTATTTATAATTTGTTTTAAAAGTTTATGAGAAAAACATTTTGGATTGAAATTTAGTCTAACTTACCTTTTTGTCAAAAAAAAATTGTGTATAGGGATTCTGTTGATATAAGCTTACAAAACTTTGGTTAACCAAATGTTTTGTTTGATTAGAGGTTTATATTTGTACATTTTCTATTTGGATTTCAATATCAACGTACCAAAGTTTGTGTGGCTAACATAAACTTTTATTTATAATTTTTTTGGTCTAGTTCCGTTTCTAGCTTTGACGCAAACATGCTGGTTGTACTTGGATTTTCCTCTCCTTTGGTGAGCAACGACCAGTCTTTGGGTAAAGTTCAGGGCGGCTCGCCAATTCCAGTGGGAGAGTACAACGTGAACGGAGATGGTACGTTTAAGTTTGGCTATAAAAATTACAACATACCAAAGTTTGTGTGGCTAACATAAACTTTTATTTATAATTTGTTTTAAAAGTTTATGAGAAAAACATTTTGGATTGAAATTTAGTCTAACTTACCTTTTTGTCAAACAAAAATTTAATTAGTGTGTAGTGATTCTGTTGATATGAGCTTACAAAACCTTGGCTAACCAAATGTTTTGTTTGGTTAGAGGTTTATATTTGTACATTTTCTATTTGGATTTCAATTTCAACGTACCAAAGTTTGTGTGGCTAACATAAACTTTTATTTATAATTTTTTTTGGTCTAGTTCCGTTTCTAGCTTTGACGCAAACATGCTGGTTGTCCTTGGATTTTCCTCTCCTTTGGTGAGCAACGACCAGTCTTTAGGTAAAGTTCAGGGCGGCTCGCCAATTCCAGTGGGAGAGTACAACGTGAACGGAGATGGTACGTTTAAGTTTGGCTATAAATGGGAATTGGAGTGTTCGCCTACTTTTTCATTGAAGGATGTGGCGTTGTTTCGCCCTAAAACTGTCGAACGAATTGGACAAATTACTGGGTAACCAAATAAACTGCAAATTCGTTACAATAAACTTTTTACCGAATGTTTTGTAAGCTTATCTTGCTGAATTCTTAGAAAGGTGGGATTTTCCATGGATGTTGAATGCTTTCTACATCATGAAGGCAGGTCTAATGTGCTATTGCGTATGTACGAAGTACAACGTGAACGGAGATGGTACGTTTAAGTTTGGCTATAAATGGGAAATGGAGTGTTCGCCTACTTTTTCTTTGAAGGATGTGGCGTTGTTTCGCCCTAAAACTGTCGAACGAATTGGACAAATTACTGGGTAACCAAATAAACTGCAAATTCGTTACAATAAACTTTTTTACCGAATGTTTTGTAAACTTATCTTGCTGAATTCTTAGAAAGGTGGGATTTTCCATGGATGCTGAATGCTTTCTACATCATGAAGGCAGGTCTAATGTGCTATTGCGTATGTACGACTCTGATAATGTTGTCAAGAAAATTTGCAAGAAATTTGGTAACAACAGGGATTTTTGCTTTGTGCATGTACACCTCAAATACCTTGACAAGATCATGTCGTTCAAAGAAGGTTAGTTATTTATGAAGAAATTGCTTGAGAAGTTTGCCATGTACACCTTTAAATGTTTTGTATTTTTTATTATAAGGAATTTTTCATGAGGGTGAAGAATCGTGCGTGTTTGACTTGAAGTATGTCACTGCAGTGGATTTGATGGAGCTAGTGTCCAGTAAAATAACATTTGAAACCTTTCAAGCATATGTTTCTATCGAATTTGACAAAATGTAAAACCTCATGAAAAAGTTAGTAATATTTTAACCCCGGTGCTTTGTTTTTATATTTGTTACTTTTTTAAATGTTTTACTGAATAAAGACTACTCAAACCAATATTTTTGCCAGACAATTTGGAATTGCCTTCTCGTGGCGTCTGGTGTAAGTACCAATAGACCTGACTGTCTGCTGGGAAACCAAATGTTCCAACTGATTAGTCAAATGTGCTTTGAATCACTGCATTTTGATACACCGTTTCTTTAAACAAAAAGCATTGATCTCTGCAAGCAACGTACATATAAACGAGCAGGATTCTCCGTGCTACGTCCTAGTCTTTGCTTAGCTTCCGCGTAGGAAGGGTTCGGTTCTGTTTTTGTCTTGTCATAGGTGAGTAGTTAATTTTTTTATTCACTTCGCTTAACATTAGATTTGTGAATATTGTTTTTTTTGTATTTCAACGTTTGGTTTTGTAATAATTTAATTCCAGTTCGAACTTCTGGAACCATCAGTTTGCCAAACGTTGTACTAACAAACAATTTGTTTTCGAAGAGGTAAAGATTTGTGTATTTTTTATCGATTGATTAAAGTGATTGTTTTAGGGTTTGTTAACGTGCTTCGTTGAAACTTATATACAGGGGATACAATGGAGACCAGTACGGAAGTTATTCTTGGATTTTCGTCCACCTTGGTGTGCAATCACAGATCTCAAATTAAAGGGGCTTCGGCAATTCCGGTAGTCCTTTACAACCAAAAAGGAAGGGGCGAGTTTGCATTTTGTTACCAATGGGATATGGAATGCTTCCCAGCTCTGGTTTTTAAGGGCCTCGCTGGGATGGATTCCAAACTTTTTGAAAAAGTGGGGAAAATTAGAGGGTGAGTATAAGAATAGGAGTAAAGGTTTGGGTTCCTGCTACCACTACTACTAATACTACAAATAATCTTAACTGATGCTGCTCTTTCCTATTGACGTTTTAGAACGGTGCAATTCGACATGAATGTTGAAATTCATCCAGGTCAGGAGGGCAAGTCGTGGGCAGAAGTGATTCTGATTGACCATAAAAATGTGGTCAAAAAAATTTGCCGAGAGCTTGCTCAAGATCGTTGCAACGTGACTGTTGAAGTTAAATACTTGAAAAAGATGATTTCGTTTAAAGGTCGGAATCTTCTTAAGCTTTATCCATTGTTTTGAGGAACAGTAACTAATATTTAGCCCCAAATCGTTTTGTTTTTACAGGAGTATTTGAAGACGAAGGGGAAGCTGGCTTAGGATCTACAAGCGACTTTGACATCGTATACATGCCTGCGGAGACTTTGATGGATCTTATGTCGCACAAAATCAAGCAAGACAGCTTTCGAGCCTATGTGTGTCTGGAATTTGAAAAAGAATGAATATTGATGTATTTTCTGTATTTATGTAATGTCAGTAAAGAAATAAATATGTTTTTAAAAAAACATTTTTTTGCCAGACATTTTGGAACTGCCTTCACGCTGGCGTCTGGTGTAAGTACCAATAGACTTTTGTCCTTTGGGAAACCAAATGTTCCAACCGATCATTAAATAATGCTACTCATGATTACAACAATAAACAACTTCTTGAAATTGCCTGATGCATCGCCATCCAAGCATACCTACCCAACGCCAGCAGCATATATATAAAGGAACTAGATCATCAGTCTGTCCCAGTCTGTGGTTAGCTGTCGTGGAGGAAGGTTCCTTTCTGTTTCAGTCTAGTCGGGGGTATAAAGCTTTAAAGTTCGGTGTGTGCATCAAAGGTTGTGTTTTTGAATTGTCTGTTGTAACCATCTGGTTAGTGAAAAGTATACCTCTCCGCGACCAGCGTATATAAAGTAAACAGATCAGCCGTGCTACATCACAGTCTGTTCTCAGCTTCGGTGGAGAAAGGTTGCTTTGTGTTTCCGTCTAGAGCAAGGTAAAGCAATAGAGTTCTGTGTGTGCATAAGAAACGTTGTGTTCAGATTATTGGTAGTGCTTGTAGTTTGGTGGACTAGTTTGGGTTTCTTATTTTGTGCTCTCAACAATTGAGTTTTGTTATATATATTTTTTAATTGTCAGAATATTATTTTCTAGTTCAAGGCCTTCAAAGGTTGACAAACTTTTCGCAAGAAAACATTTTGTTTTTTAAAAGCCTTCTGTGAGTTAAACAATAAATCGGTAAGTGTCACCACGAACGTCCTGACTTTTCTGTAACCAAGGTTTAGGTTTTGGGTGAGTAACCGTGCTTTTTTTTGGTGATTTATATAAAGGAAAATATGGACACAAATGTGGAGGTTATTCTTGGATTTTCGTCCACCTTGGTGCCCGATTACGTGAAGAAAAGTCAAGCTGCTTCTGTAATCCCCAAAAGTCCGTTACAACAAAGCTGGGAGGGGCGAGTTGGAATTTCATTACGAATGGTCCATGGAGTGCTTTCCTGCTGTCGTTGTGAAGGACCACACTCGGATGGATTCCAAAATCGTGGAAAATATTGGAAAAATTAGAGGGTACGTGTAAGATTGGGGAGGAAAGTTTGGGCAATGACAAATACTGATATTTTTCCTATTTGATTTCTAGAAAAGTGTGGATCGACATGGATGTTGAAATTTGCGCAGGTCAGGAGGGAAAGTCGTATGCAATGGGGAGAGTACATGACTGTGACGATGTGATGAAAACAATTATCCGGGAGGTTGGTCAAGATCGTTGCAATGTGACTGTTGAAGTCAAGTACTTGGAAAAGATCATTTCGTTTGAAGGTCAGAATATAATTTAAAGTTTTAGCCATTCGTCAAAGGAAAAGTAATTAATAAATTTGTCCCAACTTTCTTGTTTAATAGGAGTCTATGGATATGATCCATATTTCGCTGATTTGGACCCCAGGTACTTGCCGGCGGAAACATTAATGGAGCTAATGTCTTACAAAATCAAGAAGGACAGCTTTAAAGCCGGTGTTCATCTGAAATTTAAGCAAAAAATAAATGAACTTGTTTCCATTTAAAAGACGTGAATGTTTCTGAATTCTACTGATGTAAGGTCAATTTAACGAAATAAAAAATATGTTGTAAACAAAACCTTTTGCCAGACATTTTGGAACTGCCTTCACGCTGGCGTCTGGTGTAAGTACCAATAGACTTTTGTTCTTTGGGAAACCAAATGTTCCAAGTTGTAGTAAAATTAGTAGTAGCATTGCGTTACCTCGACTACATACTGAGAGGCTGTGAAATTAGTTTGGCACTAACATTCCATTCCATAGTCGATATAAAGAAGTGTGCTTCCTGTTTCAAGTCTCAGTCTGCAAGTTGTAGAGCTGCTGGTTGGTGCTCGCTCTTTGTCGCTCTGTTTCTTCTGTTCTTTGTGATATCCTTTACAAATTATTGTTATGACAAATATATTTTGTGTTTAGCTTTTCTTTGCCATCATTTTAACAAACTTTGGTCTCCCAAAGTTCAAAGTTAGTTAAGATCTTTCTTTTGTGTTTATAACAACCCATATATTGGGATACAAACAATATAAATACTTGGCCTGGCCGCGTATTTGTACATTTGCGTGTCATTTAGCTGTGATAGACAAAGTTTTGTCAACCAAGTGACAAATTTTGTTTTTTAATAAAGTGAAAATTATTGGTGTTTGCCTGGGTTGCAGGAACAATGGTAAGTTTGTGAGTTTTATTTATTCTGAATAGTCAAAGCAACAAGAATAGATCATGGACCTGATTGAGACTTGTGTATTCTGACAGGTTGGGTGGGCCTTTAAAGTGTTTGAATACATGCAAATGGCTGCCCCGTGCAGCCGAGAAGATAAATTGATGCTGAAGGACTTGACAAGAGTAATACCGTATGCTTCTCCCAATTTGATGTGGAGCGTACAGCTTTGGATGTTTCTCGGAGGACCTGAAAGAGTGACATACCAACGCTACGCTGACCTTGTTCGAATCTGTCTAGGAGTATGTGAGGAAGAAAAGTTTCAAA